>CAUYLG010075698.1:0-120958 GCA_963573385.1 Cacajao melanocephalus
GCCCTCAGCATATTTGTATAGTTGCTTGCCTGATATAAATGCAATATTAATGCCTTTAAAGTATGAATCTATGCCAAAGATCACCTGTTGTTTTACTAAAGATTACTTAGAGGAAATAAGAAAAATCATGTTTGCTCTCCCATTCTTACAGTGGTTTGAGACACTGGTTTACACTTTATGCCAGATGTGCTTTTCTCCAATATCAAGTGCTCAAGACACAGTGAAACAAACAAACAAAATCCTTGAATGACGATTAGAGACGTCACCGCCGCTAAAAAACTACATTTATAAGCTAGTATTTGTTATATGCAAATATTTTCTGCCTCTTCTTTTGTTCTGTTTAAAACAATAAAATGCATTTGTATAAATAATGCTTTAAATGATGGGTATGTTATTTTAGTAAGAATTTTTAGGTCAGGTTTCTCCTTTGTTTTGATGAATAGCCCATGAAATTAATCCTCAAGATCTGAAAACTAAAGATGATTGTTATTTAATCCAAATGTACTGGAAGAAGAAATCAACAGTAGTATATTTACTTAATGAAGATATGTGTGATAAAAGACAACTCTAGGGGTTACACACTTGAAGGAACAGAAGTGGCAAAGGTTAACAGTAGGCAGAAAGTACCTGGAAGAAACAGTTTGTCTTCATCTTAGAAGATCTAGCTATCATCTGTGGAGACCATCACAGTTCCCTTAAAAGCTAAAAAGTTGTTACGTGTGCAGGAATACCTCATGTCCTTCCCTGATCACCAGATGGAGTCTTGCTCTGTTGCCCAGGCTAGAGTGTAGTGGCGCAATCTTCGCTCACTGCAACCTCCGCCTCTCAGGTTCAAGCAATTCTCCTGCCTCAGCCTCCTGTGTAGCTTGGATTACAGGTATGCACCACCACGCCCGGCTAATATTTGTATTTTTAGTAGAGATGGGGTTTCACAGTGTTGGTCAGGCTGGTCTCGAACTGCTGACCTCAAGTGATCCGCCCACCTTGGCCTCCCAAAGTGCTGGGATTACAGGTGTCATCCACCGCGCCCGGCCACACAGGTCCATTCTTCATGTTCTAAAGTCCAGGATAGAATAAAAATAGGGTTTTCAGGGATCCACCAGGGCTAAAAGGCAGAATTAGCTTTTGGGGACATATAGTCCTTTTCCTTAAAGAAACACTGACTAAAATAGTAACAGCAGGTTTTTGGAGTTGGGACATCACTGTTTTTGCCTCATTTTCCCAATCTGAAAGGGGTAACATATCATTAAAGGGTAATGATACTGATATTTAGTGTTGCCAACTGCTTTTATCACTTCTTTACCCTGGAAAGTTGCTGACTATAGAAATTCCAACCTGTTTGAGTTAAAGAAAAAGTCCAAGGCTACTACTGAATTAGCAGTTTCTAAAACTGTCTCGTTTTTGCTATGCACCATATGTTCACTGGTGCTGCCTTCCTGCTGCAGTATAATCATTTTCTCAAATCAATTGCCTCTCAGGACAAGATCAGCATTTTCCTAGGGTTCTGTAGCACCAACTAAGGAATGAACCTATCAAAGGAACTCCCTTTGAATAAAATGATGGTGACTCCTGCATGCAGAAATAATCATCTACTGCATTTGCTCTTGGGATATACTGCCTTATGAATTTAGAACAAGGGATCCAGGATTAGCTGTAACTCTGTGCCTGAAAAATATTCTACTACTACTAAGTATTCATGAACCTTTGTTATCAGTAGGTGGTGGTAGTGATAGGAAAGGGAGCTTTGATCACTAATCTCTCAGACTGTGGCCAGAATGGTGATGCTTAAGGAAAGTATGAATGGCTATTAACATACTGAGGTTAGGGGGAGGAGTACTGAGAAGTGCTTTGCAGCAACACTCACAGCTTGTGTGATGATGCAGAAGAAAATCTGATCATGTTCACCCTGCTTTGACACTGAGCCTTGCCCATCGGAGAATGTTCAATTAATAGTAGACCTAAAAAAAAAAATCAACTTGTTGCTTTCATCTTTTTATTGATAATATGACCAGAGCTAGCAAAATGATTTACTGGATTCTAGCAAATTAATAAATACAACAATTTGATTGTAAAAGGAAACATTCTACTTGGACATTTTAGTAGAAATTGCTAGAGGGAAGGAGCTCTTGGCATACATTCTAGTTGGACAGAAGAGAAGATAGCACAGAGGGAGAATTGGACTGTCCAAGTATAGATTGTTGAGATTAGGGATTCAGCAGAAAGAAAAGCAAAGGTTCTCATTGTTCTTTTGAGGTACAAACTCTGAGGAGTCAACATTAAAAACAAAAAGCAACTGAACTTACGAAAAAGGAATAAATATTTGGCAACATTTTGACTTTAAATGCCAATCTGAGATTAGTTTCTTTAGAAATTTAGAAGCTGAAAAACGTGGCCTTTCTTATTCCATGAAAGGCTGGGTGGGTATCGTGGGCAGGCAAAGGTAAGAAAGCTGCTCAGTGGGCTCGTACCAGCACCAACCAGTAGCCCTCAACAGCATAGATAGGATGAGTGTAAGGGCTATCCTTAGTGTAAGGGAAAGATAGTTATAAGCTGAGAAGACTGAAAGAAGAAAAGAATGGAGCCACAAAGAGAAGAAAATAGCATAAATAATAAGAAGGAAACATGAAGAACAAGCACTTATATCTTAACTTTCAGGCTTTCTTCATTTCTTGATGTCTAATGAGGCAAAATAGCTGGATAAGGACTACCAAGATGAAGAAGTTAAACGAAATGACACAATGAAGTTGAGTGCAATTATACAACTGTTGACCAACTTTCCAAAACCATGGTGACTGGTACAGTATCATCAATGTTACCAAGGATTTTGTTTCTGCCTCATTGTAACGCACTTCCATGCATTTTGTCAGTATAGTAGGTACATTTAAGCACTCCAGTGACAATTATGACAATAGTTTCTGGAAGAATCTATGACTACAGCTTTGGGAAGCACACAATATTAATTTCCCCTAAAGACAAGGAATGCAAGCAAATTCAACCCCTTAAGAACAAAAACAAAAATAGAAGATTTAAAAAGACTGATGACAGTGAGGCAGGCACATTTTCCTCCTTTTGCTGAACTGGGGGATGAGGCATTTAGGTTAACTATGATTTAACTGGTGTTGGGTAAGGTTTATAAAACATGAAGATGGCAAAGTTTCACTTAAGTTTTTCTTTTACTACTTTAATTTGCCTAAAAGCACAAACGCTTGTGCTTGCAGTAACTTCCTAAAAGCATAAGTAATGTTCCCTTTTACTACCTTAATAAAGCATTTGCCCCTTTGATACAAATGATTTTTTTACTGTGCTAACAGCTGAACCAGTGGCACAAAACTGAGATGGTATTTACTGCAGCAAGGTCCCTGTAAATCAAATTCTAAGCTTTACATAAAAATCTTATTTATAAAAAATACAATACCAAGTACAGTGAGAATGGAGCATGGAGCAGCAGTGCTCCCTGCCAGGGCCATGTGGAAGTGGCTTTTGCTACAGTGCTTGCTTAATGGCACAAGTGAAAAGCTGAATAAGGCAAACACTTGAATAGGCAGTTTTCTGTAAACTTCTGGGGGTGGGGAGAATTTCCTCTCTTGGGACAGATACTGGTTTGGGATGGCTAAGATCAGAAGGTGTGGTATTTGGCTGCATCTGACACATCACAGATTAAGATAGCTTCTGCTGGAGGAGACCAGTTAACTCCTTTTAGGAGAGAGGTATAGCTTTCTGCCTTTACTGTTACAATGTACAGCCTTCAGATGGTACCCTCCTATGGAAAAAAAATCACCTCCAAAAATTTCCTAAGTGAAAAGATACAAAATAAGCTAAGTCACTAAAAGGTTTCCTTAGCTTAAAGCTCCTTAAGAATTCTACATTGATAACTAAGCAACTTTGTTAGCGGTGTGTAGCTAGACATAAATGCTTTAACTAGAATATGTATTCCCACCCACTTGGTATCTAATAGTAATACACTGTCATGACACTTGGAAAACAAACTGGTCTTGAGGAATTTTGGCCTCTTCTCATGTTCTCACTTGGAACTTTCCAGCTTTCGTGACGTATTTGACTCCTTTAAATGGCTTATATTTCTCCCCATACATGTCCAAACGGTTTACTTTTAAGCCTGTGTCAAAAAGAGTGAAAAAGAATAAATTATCATGATCCCAACCAATATGTTAGCAATGAACATGGTAAATCTGACATTAACCAGTGTCCCTTCCACCATTTGGAAGAAACATCTCTTCTACCATTTACAAATTATTGCACTTTGATGGGATGGTTTTGGTTAAGAGTCCCACATAAGCAGGGAATGTCTGTGAAGTATAACTCTGCTTTCTGTAAATATGAACAACTCCCTCTTTGGTGCTTGAATGGGGCAAAGGTAAGGGGAGGCTGTGTGAAATAAGGTGCTCTCCAAAATCATTTGGTTGGTGCCTGAGAGACTGGTCCCCTAAGCACAGTGTAAAAGGCAAATGGGCTGTTGCTCTTTCTGGAGTGGGAAACTTTTGTTACCCTTTTAAGTGCCTAATAATTGAGCCTGTAAAACTCAATTACCCTTAACTACAAGTCAGCCTTACCCTTACCTGAAATAGCAAGCTGCTGGATCTTAAACTGTATGTTGAGGCTCGGATTCTCTTCTGGTTTGGGGGCTCCAGACTGTAAATTTACCAGTCCTTTGAGACTTGGGAGCTTTTGCGGAGTAATTTTTCCCACATCCCATGTTAGTACCTTGGAAAGACAAAAAAAAAAATGAAAAACAAATGGAACTATTTATTAAAGACAAACCCTTAAAAAGGTTTAAAGACACCATAAACTTCTGTACAAAATGAACTGCAGTCTATTGAAAATAAGGTATCTGGGATCTACAATGAGTTTACTTCTTTTTAGCTCTGTGACTTTGAATGGGAAGTGAGGGCAGAGAATCCACATTTGTCGAGCATTTTCTTTTGTATTAGCACTGTGCTTAGCACTATTCATATGTTGTCTCATTGAGGGCTGTGAAGTAGCTTTTGTCTTCTATTTACAAATGAGGAAATTAAGGGTCAGAGATCAAATGACTTGCTCAAAGCCACGCAGCTAGTCAGAGGAAAGGCTGGGATTTGCACCTAAGGCCCTCTGATTTCAAATGTTCTCCATCATACTATCTTCACTACTTTTCTCTGGGCCTGTTTATTTTTCTGTAAAATCATTAGATTGACTTGAGATGGTGTTTTAAAAACTTTTAGCTGTGCAACCCATTGTTCAAATGAAATCTTTAGTGTGGAGGCTCAACAGCAAATGAGAAAGAAGTGTCATAGTTGATGCTGGGGTAAAGGGCCAGGAAACTGAAGCTCCCTTTCTCAGCCCTGTGTGGTGTCCAGGAGGAGGTTCCTGAGTCCTTACAACCGCATTAAATAATCATCTTTAACATTCTATGACATTATTCAAAAAACGTGTCTTTTCATTTATCAGGCACAGCAATGACTCTGGTATTAACAATCATATTTACTACCTAAGCAGGAAGCTGAGAGAAAATCATCTGCTATAGTTTCTCTAAAAACCCTCTGCTACAAGAAAATATAAGTAAGGTGAGCAGCTTTCCTAGCCCCAAGAAAGAGTATGAAATGATGCTTTTAAATTAAAAAGAAAGAAAAAGGTCTTAATGATCAATTTACACAGAAACTTAATAATTCATAGACCATAATTCTTCTATCTACATAATGTTTTCTCTTTTTAAAAAAGCTTTTACTGGCTGGGCAAGGTGGCTCATGCCTGTAAACCCATTACTTTGGGAGGCCGAGGTGGGTGGTCAGGAGTTCGAGACCAGGTTGGCCAACATGGGGAAACCCTGTCTCTACTAAAAATACAAAAAAATTAGCTGGGCATGGTGGCGCTTGCCTGTAATCCCAGCTACTCGGGAGGCTTTGAGGCAGGAGAATCGCTTGAACTCGGGAAGCGGAGGTTGCAGTGAGCTAAGATCGCGCCATTGCACTCCAGCCTGGGAAAAAACAACTATACTCTTTTCACAAAAAAAAAAAAAAAAAAAAAAAAAGCTTTTACTTCTTTCTCATTAGGTAACAGAGTGAGGCTCTGGATTAATAATGCATGAGTGAAGACACACTCTGAAAAAGGACAAAATGACTCA
This sequence comes from Cacajao melanocephalus, assembly GCA_963573385.1. NCBI lineage: Eukaryota > Metazoa > Chordata > Mammalia > Primates > Pitheciidae > Cacajao > Cacajao melanocephalus. The sequence goes on from CAUYLG010075698.1 coordinate 6,116, forward strand.
CTTTTCTGTTCATTTACTTGATGACTCATTTTTCTGTTCATCTACTTGGTAGCAGATGCAGGATTCCCTCTGTAGCCAGTGGCAGAAGCACAGCACAGTATGCTCTCTAGTTTTTGATACAAACTTTAGTTTTAAACAAGGTGCTAAACCTTTCCCTCCATCCCACCCCTCAAATCACAAAATAGATTGCAGAAACACTTGCTCACTCTTGATTTGAAGTGGCTGTACCTTGGTGACTGGATCAAATGTATAGCTGCCTTGTGTGGGTGTCAGGTTCATGTTCAGCACAACTTTTGGCATGTGAACTGTCACTGTAATTCCTTCAATAGTTTTCCCCATATTCTGCTTTGGTCCAATTGTTATATCAAATCTGCCACAAGAACTGTTCTCCTTAAAGCTGATACTATGTTTCACATACACTGGTATTGCTACTAGACTAAAAAGAGAAACAGAGAAAGACACAAAAGCACAAATACAATTAATGGTGTGGGGACAGCTCCAGAGGTATCCTGAAAACCTCTGTACAGAGTATCCCATCCTCCCTTTAACTCCACAGTAAGGCCCTACAGAGTTGGCTCTCTGTAGCCACAGTTCTGCATCCTTGAATTTGACCAGCTAAGAATTGAAAATATTATTTAAAAAAATCAGCCAGGCATGGTGGCTCACACCCGTAATCCCAGCACTTTGGGAGGCCAAGATGGCGGGGATAACCTGAGGTCAGGAGTTTGAAAGCAGCCTGGCCAACATGGTGAAACCTCATCTCTACAAAAATACAAAAATTAGCTGGGGCCAGGTGTGTTGGCTCATGCCCCTGTAATCCCAGTACTTTGGAAGGCCTAAGTGAGTGGATCACCTGAGGTCAGGAGTTTGAGACCAGCCTGGCTAACATGGTGAAACCCTGTCTCTACTAAAAATACAAAAATTAGCTGGGCAGGGTGGCACATGCCTATAGTTCCAGCTAATTGGGAGGATGAGGAAGGAGAATCACTTGAACCCAGGAGGCGGAGGCTGCAGTGAGCTGTGATCAAGCCATTGCACTCCCACCTCAGCAACAAGAGCAAAACTCCGTCTCAAAAAAGAAAAAAAAAATTAGCTGGGAGTGGTGGTGAGTGCCTGTAATCGCAGCCACCTGGGAGGCTAAGGCAGGAGAATTGCTTGAACCCAGGAGGTGGAGGTTACTGTGAGCTGAGACTGAGCCATTGCACTCCAGCCTGGGCGACAATAGTGAAACTGCATTTCAAAAAAAAAAAACCCCCAAAAAAAAAAACAACAATTGGGGCCAATGGCCCTAGTTTAAAAAATGAATTACAATCCAACAGAAAAATAATGTAAAATATGTGTGTGTGTGTGTGTGTGTGTCTGTGTGTGTGTGTATTTTTTTTTTTTTTGAGACAGAGTCTCACTGTTACCCAGGCTGGAGTGCAATGGCATGATCTTGGCTCACTGCAAGCTCCACCTCCTGGGTTTGAGCAATTCTTCTGCCTCAGCCTCCCGAGTAGTGGGGATTACAGGTGCCTGCCACCACGCCCAGCTAATTTTTGTATTTTTAGTAGAGATGGGGTTTCACCATGTTGGCTAGGCTGATCTCAAACTCCCGAACTCAGGTGATCTGCCCACCTTGGCCTCCCAAAGTGCTGGGATTACAGGTGTGAGCCACTGCTCCTGGCCTAAAATATGTTTTATATAAATGAAAACAGTTCCTATGTGATAAGAGCCAAGAAATAATTTCTCTGCTTTTCAGTCCTGTCATGATGTTACTCAAATAACTTCTGCTATTTTCAAGAAACAAACTAGCTATAACTATGACCCCCAATGCTAAGTTGTTTTTTTTTTTTTTGAGATGGAGTTTTACCCTGTTGGTCAGGCTGGAATGCGGTGGCATGATATGTCACTGCAACCTCTGCCTCCCAGGTTCAAGTGATTCTCGTGTTTCAGCCTCCCAAGTTGTTAAGATTGTAGGCATATGCGATCACTCCTTACTAGTTTTATATTTTTAGTAGAGACGGGGTTTCACTATGTTGACCAGACTGGTCTAGAACTCCTGACCTTAAGTGAGCTGCCCACCTTGGCCTCCCAAAGTGTTGGGATTACAGGAGTGAACCACAGCCCCCAGCCCCCAGTGCTAAACAGTTCCTTTAAAACTTAATGCAGAGAAGAGTGACTTGAGGCAGTAAGTTGGGGAATGTCTTCATGAGCTACAGGTAGCTCTGTCTCCTTCTGTTAGCTACAAAGTCTACAGACCATGGTAAGATTACAGCAATGGTTCATGGTTTTGCCCAGGTTATGCATGGTCCATTTTGCTTTGCTTGCAAAGTATTCAGCTGTCAGAAACAGTGCAAAATGGACCATGCATAACCTGAGCAAAGAACCAGTGCCATAATTTGACTGCCCATAACCTTGCAAAGAACTGGTACCATAACCTTTTCCCCAGGTTATATACGGTCTGCTTGCTCTTAGCTATAAGTTTTACTCTAGTCTCAGTACCACTCTAAACTCATACATTCCAAGCATACTGATTGTTTTAGGTGTGTATTTTTGCCAGTTCTCACTGGGTCTCCTGGTAAGCCACGGGTAAAGTGAGCACTGATGAACTCAAGTATTCAACTGTCAGAAAGAAACGGACAGGTGAGTTCTGCTTGATATGTATGATGGCAGATTCCAGCTGATGCATCTGAACATACTTTTGTGAGCTGACACGGTATGATATGAGTCTGAAATTTCCATCTGGAGGAATAAATGACAAAACTCTTTCAGATTCCCAACGCTTGAACCGGATGCAGGGATGGAAGCTGACATCATCCAGAAGCCTAGGATTCTGCCAGCAAAACAGAAGACAGCTGTGTTCATATAGTATAATAAATATGTTAACGCTACTCAGATACCTTGACAAATTAATATATTCCCTGAAGATAACGCAGTTATGGAAGAGTTTATGACCACATCAACACAACTTTATAGTTTCACAATGCTTTAAAGTTTATAAATATTTTATGTAAATTATTTTATTTGAATTTCAATAACTATAAAGAAGAAGAGGCAAATAGTATTATTTCCCTTTAACAGATAAAAAAACTGAGGTTCAGCTGGGTGTGGTGGCTCATGCCTGTAATCCCAGCACTTTGGGAGGCTGAGGTGGGCGGATCACCTGAGGTCAGGAGTTCGAGACCTGCCTGACCAACATGGAGAAATCCTGTCTCTATAACAAACAAACAAACAAAAAACTGAGGTTCAGAGGACTTAAGGTCAGGACAAACTGGTGACAACACCAGAAGTCAGTTCTCTTAATTGTTCCTAGCAGTATGTTATGTGGACTCTAAAATGATACAAAAGACCAATGCCCTTTCATATCAGCAAAGCAAATAATTATCCTGTAAAAATGATATTGGTGTTTTGCAGAAGCCAGCCAGCCAGTTTTAGGCCCTTTCTAGCACACTCAGGCAAAGACTTCCCTTAGCCTTTCCATAAGGACCATGCTCATCATGTAAGCGACTGTCTTAGGAAACTCTGCTAGGAATATTTTTCAGACAATCCTTTGCAATCTAAGATGCAAACTTATCTCAATATTTATCATTTCATTTAGTACTTCACATGTATTAGGCATGCAAGGGGCTATAAAACAGGAGAATAAAACTTACCATGAAAGAAAGGGAGAGATCAGGCATTCCAGATAGTTTAATGCAAGCATCAATGACCCCCTGAATTTCTGCAAAGACTGTAGATCCTGAAGAAAAAAAAAGGGAGACAACATCAACAGAATCTCAATCTTAACTAGAGCTATCACTATATCTTTTTTTTTTTTTTTTTTTTTGAGACAGAGTCTCACTCTGTCACCAGGCACCAGGCTGGAATGCAGTGGTGCGACCTTGGCTCACTGCAACCTCCGCTTCCTGAGTTCAAGCAATTCTCCTGCCTCAGCCTCCCGAGTAGCTGGGACTACAGGCGCGCACCACCACGCCCAGCTAATTTTTTTGTATTTTTAGTAGAGATGGGGTTTCACCATGTTGGCCAGGATGGTCTCGATCTCTTGACCTCGTGATCTGCCCGCCTCGGCCTTCCAAAGTGCTGGGATTACAGGCATGAGCCACCGCGCCGGCCATCTTTTTATTTTTATTTATTTATTGTTTTTAGAGACAGAGTCTTGCTCTGTTGCCAAGGTGGGAGTGCAGTTGCACGGTCACAGCTCACTGCAGCCTCAAACTCCTGGGCTCAAGTAATCCTCCTGTGCTAGCCTCCCGAATAACTGGCAATATAGGTGTGTGCCACCACACCTAGCCCACACAATCACTGTATCTAGAATAATGGAGATACCCCCTGAGTGTCAAACTTACTGAAGCTTTAGATCTCTATTAAAACAGATCAGGGAATAAGGTCCATACCTAACTCTGGTTGGAATATGGTAATTCATTCATTCATTCATTTTTTTTTTTTTTTTTTTTTTTAAGAAATGAGGTCTCACTAGCTAGTCCCAGCTGGCCCCTAGAATAACTGGGACTACAGGTGTGCCAGTGTAGCATCTAAATTTTTTTTTTTGAGGCAGGGTCTTGCTCTGTCACCCAGGGCTGGAGTGCAGTAGTGCTATCACGGCTCACTGCAGCCTCAACCTCCTGGGTTCAAGCAATCCTCCCACCTCAACCTCCCAAGTAGCTGGAACTACAAGCACACACCTCCATGCCCTAATTTTTCTATTTTTTAAATAGAGACAGGGTCTTGCTATGTTGCTCAGGCTGGTCTCAAACTCCTGGGCTCAAGCAAACCACCTACTTCAGCCTCCCAAAGTGCTGGGATTACCAGCATGACCTTCCGTGCCCAGCCAGAATATGCTAATTCTAAGGAAAATTAAATTGTCTCCTTTATGGAGCCAACCCTGTAAGATGACTGGATTTGAGTTTAAAACATATTTGGCCAGGCACAGTGGCTCATGCCTGTAATCCTAGCACTTAGGGAGGCCAAAGTGGGTGGACTGCCTGAGCTCAGGAGTTTCGGATCAGCCTGGGAAACGTGGCGAAACCCTGTCTCTACTAAAAACACAAAAAATTAGCCAGGTGTAGTGGAGTGTGCCTGTAGTCCCAGCTACTTGGGAAGCTTAGGCAGGAGAATAGCTTGAACCCAGCAGGCAGAGGTTGCAGTGAGCTGAAATTGCACCACTGCACTACAGCCTGGGTAACAAAGCGAGAGCGAGACTCTGTCTCAAAAAAAAAAAAAAAAATGAAAATGAGGCAAGTGTATTATGAAATGAACTCAGTTAACTTTTAAGAAATAGATCTCTCTCTCTGTCTCTCTCTTTTTTTTTTTAAGAGACAGGGCCTCCGTCATCCAGGCTAGAGTATAGTGGTGTGAACATAGCTCACTACAGCCTTGAACTCCTGGGCTCAAGCAATCCTCCTGCCTCCTGAATAGGCGGGATTAGAGGAATCCATGCCCAGCTTATTTTTTAATTTGTTGGTAGCTATGGGGTCTCACTATGTTGCCTATGCTGGTCTTGAACTTCTGGTCTCAAGTGATCTTCCTGCCTCAGCCTCCCAAAGTGCTGGGATTATAGTTGTGAGCCACTGTGCCTGGCAAAAATCTATTATTCTATAAAGATGGAATGTTAAAATGAAAAGGGCATTCACGGAAGAGAAGATATTGACTATAATTCAGAATAAGTCATCATTACATATTAACAAGTTGTGTGACCTGAACAATTCACTTAACCCTTCTGAGCCTTGGCTTCGTTAGTTTCCTTATGTATAAAATAAATGTAAGGGAAGGACTAGATTTTTTTTTTTTTTGAGATGGAGTCTCGCTCTGTCACCTAGGCTGGAGTGCAGTGGTATGATCTTGGCTCACTGCAACCTTCACCTCCTGGGTTCAAGCAATTCTCCTGCCTCAGCCTCCTGAGTGGCTGGGACTATAGGCATGTGCCAACAGACCTGCCTAATTTTTTGTATTTTTAGTAGAGATGGGGTTTCACAATGTTAGCCAGCACGGTCTTGATCTCTTGACCCTGTGATCCACCTGCCTCAGCTTCCCAAAGTGCTGGAATTACAGGCGTGAGCCATCACGCCGCACGGATTTTTTGTTGTTTTTTTTTTTGAGATGGAGTCTTGCTCTGTTACCCAGGCTAGAGTGCAGTGGCATGATCTCGGCTCACTACAACCTCTGCCTCCCAGGTTTAAGCAATTCTCCTGCCTCAGCCTCCCGAGTAGCTGGGATTACAGGCGCCTGCCACCAGGCCTGGCAAGTTTTTATATTTTTAGTAGAGACGGGGTTTCACCATGTTGGCGAGGTTGGTCTCAAACTCCTGACCTCAAGTGATCCCCCCGCTTTGGCTTCCCAAAGTGCTGGGATTACAGGTATGAGCCACCACACCCAGCCGATATTTTTAATAATGAAATTTCATGATTCTTATAGAGTACAATTGTTTTATCTGGTTAAAAAGATAATTAGACTGGGTGTGGTGGCTGATGCCTATAATCCAAGAACTTTGGGAAGCTGAGGTAGGTGGACTGCTTGAGCCCAGGAATTCAAGACTGGACTGGGCAATGACCCTGTCTATACAAAAAAACTTATAAAAGTTAGCCAGGCATAGTGACATGGACCCCAAGTAGCTGGGACTGTAGGCTACTCAGGAGGCTGAGGTAGGAGGATCGCATGAGCTGGAGGTCAAGGCTGCAATAAGAAGGGATTGTGCCACTGCACTCCAGCCTGAGCGAAAGAGCAAGACCCTGCATTTAAAAAAAAAAAAAAAAAAGGGAAAAAAGTACTGCACATAATGTAATAGCGAAAGCATGGTATATGGTAGATTTTAAATAAATGTTAGAATGAATAAATAGCAAGAGGTAAAGGTATATAGGGTAATAGCTGGCTTAAAGAAAGGAATTATGAGTTCTGATTTACAAGTTTGGCAGATCTCAACTAGTGGTTATGAAAATTATATGTAACCTATGGGCAAAATAAACAGATTTATGGGGCAGGGGCAGGGGTTCATGCCTGTAATCCCAACACTTTGGGAGGCCAAGGTGGTGGATCACCTGAGGTCAGGAATTCGAGACCAGCCTGGCCAACATTGTGAAACCCGTCTTTACTAAAAATACAAAAAATTAGCCAGGTGTGGTGGCTCATGCCTGTCATCTCAGCTAGTCAGGAAGCTGAGGCAGCAGAATCGCTTGAACACAGGAGGTGGAGGTTGCAGTAAGCCGAGATCATGTCACTGCACTCCAGCCTGGGCACCAGAGTGAGAATCCGTCTTAAAAAATAAACGAACAAACAGATTTTTAAATTATCAGATAATGAATGCTTTTCCACTGAAACCATACTGCTAAAGGACTTCAATTTTCTTTCTTTTTTTTTTTTGAGATGGAGTCAGGCTGGAGTGCAACGGCGGGATCTCGGCTCGCTGCAACCTCCGCCTCCTAGGTTCAAGCAATTCTCCTGCTTCAGCCTCCCAAGTAGCTGGAATTACAGGCACATGCCACCACACACAGCTATTTTTGTATCTTTAGTAGAGACAGGGTTTTGCCATGTTGGCCTGGTTGGTCTCAAACTCTTGACCTCGTGTTCCACCTGCCTCGGCCTCCCAAAGTGCTAGGATTACAGGGTAAGCCACCGTGCCGGCCACGATTTCAATTTTCTATTCATCTGTGTTAACTGAATTATTTTTCCCCAAATAAGACCACATGTACACAATTACCTGATTTATCTATAATTGCATCTATTTCTTCAACGACATCAAAATAGGCTTCATTGTTTGTGTACTTTACCCCTGCCCGGCGCCACGGGATGTTGGACAGCTGCCCAGTGGGGAGTGTGTCCCCAACATTACTACTGCCTAGAAATCAAAAAAGGAGAAAGCAAAGCTGATGTGTGAAACAGTCATCAGAAAATTCATTATTGGGGAAGAAAAAGCTGCTTCTTCAATGTTTGGATTTTTCTTAATAAAGCTGTGGATGGTCTCTAGAATTGTCAGACATATCCATACCAACATGATCAAATTTCTTGAAGAGAAAAATAGGCCATGTAGCCCTCTGTCTACCTGCCAAACCAGGTTAAATTTATTTACTTATCTTCTGTTTCCTGTGTGTTAACAGTAACCTAATCTAATTCCAGTGGCTCAACAGCAGAATCTCTGCCACTGATGAAAAAAGAGGCTGGTTGTTTCAAAACCTTCTGCCAATAAAATGTCTCCACTGAGAATACAGAGTTATAACTAGGCCCTTCAGTATTCAACTTTATTTTACACGAGATGCCGCCAAGCAGGCCTCAGTGGAGTAAATGGAATCTGGCCTTTTCCCATTTTAAGGTCAGCATACCCATATGGCTGCCATATAGCTAGTGTTCAGTATCTGGCTAATTTCCTGGTAAACTGACACATGTCTAAAAATAAGTCTGGTTGTCCAAAACATGTATCTTTAAGCTGTGACTTACTTAACATTTTGGTTAATTTATATTGCCAGTTCAAAAGTACCACATACTTAACAAAACAAACAGGTGGAGTTCAGAAAGATGGTTTAACGAAAAACATCTGTCTTCTTACTAACGAAACAATTACCATTAATGTTTTGGTTAATATTATGGTATTAATATTTTAATATAACATTAACATTTTGGTATATTTCTTTAAACATTTCCACCACCAGAAGGTTGCATTTTTTTTCTATTTTGATAATTTTAGTTTTTAATTGCACTTTAAGATACAGTCGCAATCATACTTTATCTACAATTTTCCAGTCTAGTTACGATTGGTGTTCCTACCTGCAACCTACAATCATGTTATCTTCCTGCTCAAAAATCTTCAATGTTTGCTCATTGGCTTTATGATAAAAGCTAAATATTTAGCCTAGCATTGAAGAACTTTCTCAACTTTTAGTTTGATCTCTAACTTCTCAACTGAAAAATAGCTCTGCTTCTGCTAAAGGGATTAATAAAACTTGTGGTTTTTCACTTCGTGTGTGTTTTTTCAAATATAGTTACATCTATGTAGAATGCTCTTATTCCTATCCCACTTCCTGAATTCTACTGATTCTCCAAGGTGGCTACCCACCACAGTTCAAGAGGGATTATTTCATTAACTGAACCATTCTCTTGAACTTCATAATATACTGCCTTACGAATCTGTTATGTTTTGCATTCTATATTTTAGTAACTTTTCTCTGACTATACATGTTTATTTTGGAAAATTAAATCATAAAGCAAAAATAAAGATAATCTGTATTTTTTTTTGCTGGCATAATTATAAATATTTGGAACGTTTTTAGTGAATATATATAACTAAGAATAATATTTTGCAGTTTGTGCTGACTTCAATTTAACATTCTATCATGTGCATTTTCCAATGCTACTACATTATCTGTGAAGTATGAAATTGCTTTTTAAAGTTTTATAGTTAGTTGCTAATTTTAATTTTTTTCCAAATCCCATTCAGAGTACAAGTTTAAGGAGCACAGACACTCCACCTTATCTTTCTTTTAGTTTGTCCTAACATTCCCCCTTATACAGAGGATGAATAAAGAGCTGCTGAATGATCTTTTTCTTATAGGCGTCTCTCACATCGTTTTTAAGTCAAGGCACTGGAGAAGGGTTTTCAATGGTGGGCAGTGGAGTTGGAATGGCATATAACATTTCATAGGAATCTTTCTCTAAAAGACTTTAATGCTTTCGAAAGAATATTGGCATCTGGATGTGCCTAACTTCTAGCTACCCTTAAGAATTAAATCCACCTGGAAGCTTACAACACAAGTACAGGCCCACAATGCATGAGATCTCATAAGTAAACTATTTTCCTATTTTTTCTTAATACATCTTCTGCATGCATAAAAACAAAGACTTGAAGGAGACTGTAGTAAATACTGTGTGGGTAAGAGTCTTAAATTTTCTATTCTCTAGTAATTGTGGAGTAGCAGCATACCAGTTATGTAATGCATTTTAAATATTGAAATGCCAGTCTATAAATGGACTAAATGCTCTTCTAAGTGGGCTCATATACTGGCTTCTTTAGGACTAAGTGGAATAATTTATTCAGTCTTAGTATTCATTGTTAAATAATAGTAATAATATTGTTGTGGTTTTTTAGAAAAAAAGAGTAATAACCAAAAGTTCTTTTATCACTTAAGCGTCTTTCCATGAATATAAATATATAGTACATCCATTTTAACTTTACCAGTAACTTTAATTCTGGCTGAACTGGACTACTTTAGTAATATGTCAGATCATGAGCAACAATGAGTTGTTCACAAAGTTTTAATAGCTCAGTTACCAGTCAAGTATGTTTTCATCTTACCTGTAATAGAGTTGACAACAGAGCGTAAAATTGTTGGTGGTTTAATCAATTCTTTCAAAATGTTGGATTCAGTAGCCAGTGGAAATCCATTGTCTAACATTTCTTCCAAGAGTTCATATACTATGACCACATTATCCTTAATTGCAGCCTCTGAACACTCACCAAAGTAGTCCTTACAAAATACACACAAAATATCACACAATGGAAGGCACAAAGAAAGGCTTTCTAAATACTTTTTGTTCTGAAGAATAAACTTACAGTAGCAAAATTAATTGCTTAAGATGCTGAACATATGTAAAACAGAGGGGGGTAACCCTCTATAGGCTGGGCACTGTGGCTCATGCCTGCAATTTCAGCACTTTGGGAGGCCGAGGTGGGTAGATTACTTAAGGTCAGGAGTTCGAGACCAGCCTGGCCAACACCGTGAAACCCCGTCTCTACTAAAAATACAAAAATCAACTGAGCATGGTGACACATGCCTGTAGTCCCAGCTACTCAGGAGGCTGAGGCAGAAGGATCGCTTGAACCTAAGAGGTGGAGGTTGCGATGAGCTGCTAAGATCACGCCACTGGGCACAGAGATCTAGCCTGGATGACAGAGTGAGACTCTGTCTCAAAAACAAAACAAAACAAGCAAACCAAAAAAACACCCCTCTATAGTTCTAACATTATTCCTCAATATTTTCTTAATATTTTCAGATTGAATTTAATTCCTCTTACATATTATACCAGAAAGTACTGAAACATTAAACTGGAATGTGAGCTATAAACTTCATTTCGATTAACTATCCCAAAATACATATGGATATGCTTAAATTATTTGGTACATTCAGCAAGACAAGAGAAAATAATAAAATGTAAATATAGAAGAGTTCATAACCAATGAAAATCTTGAGACCATTCAGAAAACTCTATTCGGAGGGCATTATTGTTTCCTGATGATATATAGTCATTCGTTGCTATGTGTGGGGAATTAGTTCTAGGATCCCCTGTGGATACCAAAACTCACAATTCTCAAGTCCCTGACATAAAATGGCATACGATTTGCACATAACTTATATACATCCTCCTATATGCTTTAAATCACCTCTAGATTACTTGTAATATCTAATACAATGTAAATGCTATATAACTAGTTGTTATACTGCATTGTTTAAGTAATAATGAGGAGAAGTCTGTACATGTTCAGTTCCGTTTTTTTGTTCAAATATTTTCCATGTAAAGTTGGGTGAATTCACGGATGCAGAACCCACATATATGAAGAGCCAACTGTAATTTGCAATACATAAAAAAATCATGAATAGAGCAGCCATGTGTGTCATTGTCCACCACATAGAAATGGGTTTATAAATTTATGCTTAGTCAAAAAGAGACAGTAAACATCAAAACCTGGGTAATTAAATAATATAATCATGTCTCACCTCCAACTAACTAGGGTAATTTAAGTTAGAAAGTTGTGATAGATAACCAACCTGAAAAGTGTCAGCAACTCTATGTAGGAACTCAATTACAAAGAGAGGTGGCACTTCAGTCTGTATGACAGATACAAAGAAGAGCTTATCCCGGTAGATACTGATGAGGTAATGGTGAGGTGTCGAAATGACAGGTGGTACATTTTCAACATCAGCAGCTTTCTCCTGAGCTTCAAAGAAATAATCACAGACAGACTGGCTCACAACGCTCTTCCAGTGCTTCTCTAGAAATATGTCACCGGAACAGTTTATGAGAAATAGACTGTGGATCATTTTCTGTTGGGGAAAAGAAAGGTTTAAACTTATTACACATTAAAACATATCCCTGTATTGCCCTGACACCAAAGCCAGACAAAGACAATATAAGAAACTACAGACCAATATCACTTAGCATACACAAAAAGATTATATACTTTGACCAAGTGGGATTTATTCCAAGAATGCAAGGTTGGTTCAACATACAAAATTAATCAACATAATATACAATAAGATAAAGAACTAGAACAATCATTTAAAAAGGTGCAGAAATTGCATTTGACAAAATCCAACACCCCTTTATGAAAAAAAAAAAAAAAAAAAGAAAGCCACTAAGAACAGAAAGAAAATTCCTCAGCCAGGCATGGCGGCACATGCCTGTAATCCCAGCACTTTGGGAGGCTGAGGTAGGTGGATTGCTTGAGCTCAGGAATTTGAAACCAGCCTGGGCAACAGGGCAAAACCCCTTCTTTATAAAAAATACAAAAATTAGCCAAGCATGGTGGCCCTCACCTGTAGTCCTAGGTACTCAGGAAGGTGAAGTGGGAGAATCGCATTAGCCCAGGAGGGAGGTCAGGGCTGCAGTGAGCTGAGATTGCGCCACTGCACTCCAGCCTAGGTGACCAAGTGAGACCCTATCTAAAAAGAAATAAAAGGCTGGGCACAGTGTCTCAACACCTGTAATCCCAGCACTTTGGGAGGCCAAAGTAGCGGCGGATCATCTGAGGTCAGGAGTTTGAGACCAGCCTGGCCAAAATGGTGAAACCCCATCTCTACAAAAAATACAAAAATTAGCCAGGTGTGGTGGTGCTTGCCTGTAACCCCAGCTACTTGTGAGGCTGAGGTAGGCAAATCACTTGAACTCAGGAGGCAGAGGATGCAGTGAGCCAAGATCGCGGCACTGCACTCTAGCCTGGGTGACAGAGTGAAAATTTGTCTAAAAAAAAAAAATTTCCTTAACCTAATGAAAACCCCACAGCTAGTATTATATTTAATGGTGAAAGACTGAACACTTTCTCCTGAATAACCAAACCAAACAAGGATGTCCAGTCCCATCATTTCTATTCAACATGGTACTGGAGGTTTGAGCCAGGGCAATTAAGCAAGAAAATAAAACAAAAGGCTTCCAAGTTGGAAAGGAAGAACTAAGACTATATCTGTGGAAGACACAGTCTTATATATAGAAAAGCCTAAGGAATCCACACACACAACAAAACGTATTAGAGCTAATAAATTTAGTTCAGCAGGCTTGCAGGATACAAGTCAATGTAAAAATCAATTATATTTCTATCCGCTATAGCAATAAAAAACTAAAAATGGGCAGGATATGGTACCTCATGCCTGTAATCCCAGCACTGTGGAAGGCTGAGAAGGAGGACTGCTTGAGGCTCAGGAGTTTAAGACCAGCCTGGGCAACATAGTGATACTTCATCTCTAGTAAACACAACAAAACTGAAAACGAAATTAAGAAAACAATTTCATTTACAATAACATCAAAAAATTTAAATTGGCCGAGCAAGGTGGCTCACACCTGTAATCCCAGCACTTTGGGAGGCTGAGGTGGGTGGATCACGAGGTCAGGAGTTCAAGACCAGCCTGGCCAAGATGGTGAAACCCCGTCTCTACTAAAAATATGAAAAAATTTAGCTGGGTGTGGTGGCAGCTGCCTGTAATTCCAGCTACTCAGGGGGCTGAGGCAGAGAACTGCTTGAACCGGGGAAGTGAAGGCTGCAGTGAGCCGAGATTGTGCCACTGCACTCCAGCCTGAGGGAGAGATCAAGACTCTGTGTCAAAATAAATAAATAAATAAGTAGAAAATAAATTTAACAAGAGAAGTACAAGACTTGTACACTAAATGTTACAAAATATCAGTGAAATAAATGAAAAAGACCTAAAAAATTCAAAGACATTCCATGTTCATGGATTGGAAGACTTGATATTTTTAAGATGGCAACATTTCCCAAACTTATCTACATATTCAATGTAATATCTATTAAAATCCCAGCTCCCTTTTTGTGGAATTTGACAGGGAATCCTAAAATTCATATAGAAATGAAAAAGATCAACAGCCAAAACAATCTTGAAAACGAACAACGGTGCGCAGAGGGCAGGGTGTGCCTTCCCTCCCAGGCCAAGGTGCTAGGAAGCGGGGACCCACACCTGCAGTTGAGCGTAGCTCCCTGGACACCTGGCTCAGCCAAGCATTCTTCCGGGGGCCGAGAAAGTGGGGCCACTCTGCCATTCCGAGAACCTGGAACAAGCCTTAGGTCTCCAGGATGGTGGGTGGCGGGGGCGGGGCTTGGGGCGCACACATCCAGTTCAGCCCGAGCCTGCATTTCCTGAGCCGGGATCTGGAGTGAGATGGCTGCAAGCGGCCGAGTGCCTGAGCCCCCGAGCCCCGTGTCCTCGCGTGCCTTGGGGCACTCCTGGCCAGCTAGGTTGCCACAGGTTGAACTCGCCTTACTAAACCTATAACCGGTGGACTAACCTACATACCTTTGCAAGCCTTCCTGTGCCGACCAGCACTTTCAAAGCGGGGTCTTCCACCTTTACTTTTGGAAAAGCTTTTTTGAAATACTTGGCTGACTTAAAGACTTCCCCTCACACTTGACATGATTGACAAAAGGTCTGAAATGCTTCATCTATAGTCCACTTTGCTACAAAAAAAGAATTGGGGGATGCTTACAAAGACATGTAGAATGTAAAAAGACTGAAATATATATATTTGAATTTAACTAAAAAAAAAAAAAAAGGAAAAACAAAGATAACTCGTGCTTTCTGCAAAACTACTGTGTGGTATTGGCACTAGGACAGACATACAGATAAACAGAACATTAACCCTTATATTTACAGTCAACTGATTTTCAACAAGGGTGCCAAGACCTGGGGGACCAGTTGGAGAGAGAACAGCCTTTTCAACAAATGGTACTGGAACAACTGATTTCCACGTACAAAAGAATGAAATCGGATACAAAAAGCAACACAAAACATATCAAAGACCTAAACAGAAAAGTCAAAATGATAAAACTCTTTTTTTTTTTTTTTTTTGAGATGGAGTCCTGGTCTGTCACCTAGGCTGGAGTGCAGTAGCGAGATCTCAGCTCACTGCAACCTCCGCCTCCTGGGTTCAAGTGATTCTCCTGCCTCAGCCTCTCAGGTAGCTGGGACTACAGGTGTGTGCCACCACGCCCAGCTAATTGTTTGTGTTTTTAGTAGAGGTGGGGTTTCACCTTGTTGGCCCGGATGGTCTTGATCTCTTGACCTTGTGATCCGCCCACCTCAGCCTCCCAAAGTGCTGGATTATAGGCATGAGCCACCATGCTTGGCTGATAAAACTCTTAGAAAAAAAAATGCATATATTTTGACTCTGGATTAGACAATGTTTTTTGTTTGTTTGTTTTTTGAGATGGAGTCTCACTCTGTTGCCCAGGCTAGAGTGCAGTGGTGATCATCTCAGCTCACTGCAACCTCCACCTCATTCTCCTGCCTCAGCCTCCCGAGTAGCTGGGACTACAGGTGCACACTACCATGCCCAGCTAATTTTTGTACTTTTAGTAGAGATAAGATTTCACCATGCTGGCCAGGCTGGTCTCGAACTCCTGACCTCATGATCCAGCCACCTCAGCCTCCCAAAATGCTAGAATTACATTTTGGGAGGCTCCCAAAGTGCTAGAATTACAGGCATGAGCCACTGCGCCTGGCAACTAGACCATGTTTTTAAAGATATGATACCAAAAGTACAAGCAAGAAAAATAAGAAGGAAATAGATAACCTAGATTCCATCAAAATCAAAACTTTAGTGCTTTGAAGGACATATCAAGAAAGCAAAAACGCACAAAATGAGAGTAAATATTTGAAACTATAAATCCTAAAGGGACCCCTATCCAGAATATATAAAGAACTTTCACTCAATAATAAGGGACAGGTGTGGTGACTGACAACTGTAATCCTAGCACTTTGGGAGGCCAAGGAGGGAGGACTGCTTGAGCCCAGGGGTTTAAAACCCCACCTCTACAAAAAAAATTAAAAATTAGCCAGGCATGGTGGCTCACACCTGTAGTCCCTGCTACTTAGGAGGCTAAGGTGAGAGGATTGCCTAAGTCCAGGAGTTTGAGGCTGCAGTGAACTATGATCCTACCACTGCACTCCAGCCTGGGTGACAGAGGGAGACCTTGCCTCTAAAATATAAACAAACAAATAAACAACCCAATTTAAAAACGGGCGAGGGATTTGAAAAGACATTTCTCCAAAGAATATATACATACAAGTGAATCTTACAATACAATGTTAAATAAATGAAGCCAGATGCAAAACAATATACACCACATGATTCCATTTATATGAAGTTGCAGAACAGGCAAAAGTAATCTATGTTAAATCAAATGGTTTCCTTTATAAAGGAGAGTGAAGGTGGTGACTGAGATGGCCATGGGATTGATCCTCTAAGGTGCTGGTAATGTTTTTTTTCTCCATTTTTTTTTTTGTTTGAGACGAAGTCTTGCTCTGTTGCCTGGGCTGGAGTGCAATGGTGCGATCTCAGCTCACTAAAACCTCTGCCTCCCAGGTTCACACAATTCTCCTGCCTCAGGCTCCTGAGTGGCTGGGATTACAGGTGCACACTGCCATACCTGGCTAATTTTTTTTTTTTTGTATTTTTAGTAGAGACGGGGTTTCACTATGTTGGCCAGGGCTGGTCTTGAATTCCTAACCTTGTGATCTGCCTGTCTTGGACACCCAAAGAGCTAGGATTACAGGTGTGAGCCACCACACTCCAATGTTTTATTTCTTGACCTGCATGATGTTTACAAGCTGTGTTCATTTTGTAATAACTCATTAGGCTTTACATTATGATTTGCATACTTTTCTGAGCATTAGTTATGCTTCCAATAAGAAGTTTATTGTCCCTGCAATATGAGGGACAATGGAAAAATGTCTAATTACCTTACCTTATTCCTATCTTTTACATGGATAAGCACCAGTATCAGGTATTTAGTCTAGTGGTTCAATCATTCCAAGTAATAGTACTATATGATAAACACAGCTTAAGAAGAAAGAATTTAAAACCTATGAATACAGTTTCTATGAATGAAGATAAATTCCAAAGAGAAAAGGAATACTTTCCAGAATTGATTCATTTGATTCTGTTGATACAGAAAACAACATCAACCTGGCCAATTCTTTTCAGAAGTCATTTCTTTTATGAAAGCAGCTGACATTTAAAGAACAGGTGGTGATGATCTCCCCTTTCCGTTTGACACATGTTCAATAGTTATGAAGTAAATAATGGTAATTACTAAGATATGTTTTAGTAATTATTATATTAATAAAGTATGACTACTGTTAACAGTTTAGGGTTTCTGTTTAATTAAAAACAAAAAAGTTTCTTTGTTTAAAGCCATCTCTGTTTAGCCAAACAATCAACTTTAGTTGTCAGCAATAAACTCTGACACCTCAGCGTTGGAACTTGCCAAATTTTTCTACTTTATCTAGTCAGATTCTTTGCTTAGTAGGCTTGCTTTGTGTCTTAAATTTCTATCTTGGTATTAATATAAGTGCCATTAGAATACTTAGACTTGCTATATAGAACCTGTTAATTTTAACTATAACCTTAGCTGATAAATTTTTCATTGTCATTTTAAAAATGAAACAGGAATATCAACCATAAGATCTACAACTAAATTTTTATTATTACACCTTTTTCTTGGAATAAAATCAGCATCTGAAATATAAAGCACGACTTCAAGTGGAGAACTGTAATCAACGAGGAGACTCAGATTTGAACACTTCAGGTGAGTCACATATGGAACACGGCATCCACTGCAAAAATTAATCTTTTAGCCCCATTAATCTTTTGGTTATTTTTGGCTGGGCGTTGTGGCTCACACTGGTAATCCCAGCACTTTGGGAGGCCAAGACCGGCGGATCACCTGAGTTTAGGAGTTCAAGACCAGCCTGGCCAATATGGCAAAACCCTGTGTCTACTAAAGTACAAAAATTAGGTGGGCGTGGTGATGCATGTCTGTAGTCCCAGCTACTCGAGAGGCTGAGGCAGGAGAACAGGAGAATCACTTGAACTTAGGAGGTGGAGATTGCAGTGAGCTGAGATTGCGCCAATGCACTCCAGTCTGGATGACAGAGCAAGACTTAGTCTCAAAAAAAAATTAGAACAAAGTTTTTTTTTTTTTTTTTTTTTTGGAGCAGAGTCTTGCTCTGTCACCCAGGCTGGAGTACAGTGGTGTGATCTCTGCTTACTGAAACCTCCGCCTCCCAAGGTCAAGCAATTCTCATGTCTCTGCCTCCTTAGTAGCTGGGATTACAGGCACGTACCACCACACTCAGCTAGGTTTTCTGTTTTTAGTAGAGATGGGGTTTTACCATGTTGGCCTCAAGTGATCTGCATGCCTCGTCCTCCCAAAGTGTTGGGATTACAGGTGTGAAGCCACTGTACTCAGTCCCCATTCGAAGTGTTTTATTCATTAAAGATAACGAATAATAATACAAATCAATTAATACCATCTAAAATGTACTGAGTACTTATTGTGGGCCAGACACTATGCTAGACACTTTATCTACATTATCTCATCTTCATAATGCTATGCTATAATTACACTCTTATCTCCATTCTAAGATCACACAGTAAGCTAGGATTCAAACCTAGATCCAGCTGAATTCTGAGCTCCTGCTCTTATCTGCCTTGAAGAGACTAATTATTAGGAACACATTCTAATATAGCAGTGTCCAACAGGGTTTTCTGCAATGATGGAAATGTCCTTTATCTGTGCCACCTAATATGATAGCCACTACACACATGCTATTGAGCACTTGAAATGTGTTTAATGCAACCAACACTGAAGTTTTATTTATTTATTTAGAGGCAGGGTCTCGCTCTGTTGCCCAGGCTGGAGTGCAGTTGTGCAATCCTGGCTCACTGCAGCCTCCACCTCCAGAGCTCAAGCGATCCTCCCACTTCAGTCTCCTGAGTAGCTGGGCCTACAGGCGCACATCACCACACTCAGGTGATTTGCAAATTTTTGTTTTGTAGAGACAACGACTGCCTATATTGCCCAGGCTGGTTTTGAACTTCTGGGCTCAAGCAACCCTCTTACCTTGATCTCCCAAAGTGCTGGGATTACAGGTGTGAGCCATTGAGCCTAGCCCGAAGTTTTAATTTTAATTAATTTAAATTTAAATAAGCAGGCTGGGCTCAGTGGCTCATGCCTGTAATCCCAGCACTTTGGGAGGCTGAGGCGGGAGGATCATCTGAGGTCGGGAGTTCGAGACCAGCCTGACAAACATAGTGAAACCCCATCTCAAAAAAAAAAAAAAATTTAAATAACCATATGTCGTTAGTTGTTAATATATTGAACAGTGCAATAAATGTGCTGCTTTAGCTTATGATCTAAGAGGAAGAGGTAAAAGATGTTTCTTGTTTAGTTAGGAGCCAAAACACATTCTACTTTTTATGCTGAGAAAGTTTAATGACTTATTTAGAGTAGTATTTAAAAGAGCTGACACAGGTATCTAAATCATTCATCCTAGGGAAAGTATAGCTCACAAGAATTTATAGTACTCCCATTGTCATAATACACTCTAAAAGAGTTGCTTGTTCTGGAAGCAAGTGATTTTGTAGTTTCTTTATTTTAGGGCCAGATTTCTACTCACCCTGTTAAGCTGGTGAAAAATTCTTTCCAGGAAAGTTTCCACCAAAGTTGTTTTTATTGGCAGTAGTTCAGGTCTCAGAATACAGAAAGTTAAACCAGCCCCCTAGATTTATTGTTGTTATCCTTAGTGCTGAGATGAAAGCATAACACTTGTAAGTTCTCAACTGTGCTTAGCTTTAAAACCCATCTTAACCTTCCATAATAGGAAAAGAGAGAGTATTTCTTCTAACCATATTATGTCCAAGGGTCTAATGCATATAACAAATAATACCACATGTTGCAGTGTAAATTAGCCTGTTTCTTTAACTATCATCCTTTTAGTAGCTGCAGTTACTTTTAAAAAATTATTATTTTAATAAACATTCTAGGAAAGCTACACACTCATTGTCACCACAATCATCTTTTTGTTCCTAGTGGCTTTTGAGTCATAAAACAGAATTCTCCCAGCTTATTTTAAAGCCACTAGAAGAAACAGTGTTCAGAGGCAGTCCCATCAGAGCTTTGACTGCAGCTTAAATATATCATAAATCCTTTTCACTAAACATTTTATAATCATCCTGGGTAATTCACAAACAATGCATTTACAATAGTCAAAATATTCTTGTAAGATAGAGTCTAAAAACAAAAATGTATTCCTTCCTTATATAACAGGATGGAGGTACAGATGGGCCTATACTGAACATGAGAGAATGAGACCAGAAAAGAATCTACTCTTCTAATTCTCAGCCAATATCTTGATCACATATTCATTCAACACAGAGTTTTGAGGCATTGGGTATACAAGAACAAACAAAATTAGAGTTCCTACACTCACAGCAGAGGTCTGCAGAGAAGGCAACTTAATAGGTGAGAGAAACACAAGACAAAGAAATCTAGTTTAAACGTAGCAAATCTGGAAGGTGGAGAGAAGAGGGGAGATGAAACTGGAGAAGGAGGTAAGCAGAGACTGATTGGTTCATGAAGCATGCTAAACTTGTTAAGGAGTTTGGACTTTATTCTTAATACAATGTAAAGTCATTTTATAATTTTTTTTAATGGTAATCATGAAATCCGATTTACATTTTTAGAAAGATTATACAAATTACACGTGGAAACTGGGTAACAGGTAACTGAACACTGTGACACCAGTTGAGAGATGAGCGGTGATAGCTTGGACTAGAGTCTTGACTATGGGGATGGGGTACAGTGAAAAGATAAGAGAAACATTTAGGCTTTGAGCTAAAAACCTTTTAGGCTTGGGGGGAGGGTGTGGAGATGAGAGAGATGTGTCATTTAGCCTGGTCCTGAATAATTTGACCAATTCTGGATATATCGGACCCAAATAAATATATTCAAAAAACTATTATATATATACTTCTGGTGCTTTAAAGAAGCCAGATTGGAATCAGAATTGTAAATGTTCAGGATTTTTTGTTAATGGGAATTAACCATAAGGAGAATTAAAACAAAAGAATCTGCACAGTATGAAGAGAGCTTATGGCAGAAACTCCATTTGAGTAGCAGGTGGGTCAAAAAGTGGACCTAAAGAATGATCAAGATGTGACTGAAGAGGCATAAGAAAAAAAAGTGAGGTGGTTTTTAGTAATTATAGCATTTTAGTGTATTTCCAGAAGAACGGAGTGGTAAATACTGTTAAATGGCACAAAGAAGTGAAGGTACAAGAATTGAAAATGTCAGCTGGGAGGCTGAGGCAGACAGATCATGAGGTGAGAAGTTTGAGACCAGCCTGACCAACATGGTGAAACCCCATCTCTACTAAAAATACAAAAATTAGCCGGGTGTGGTGGCGAGTGCCTGTAATCCCAGATACTCAGGAGGCTGAGGTAGGAGAATCACTTGAACCCGGGAGTCAGAGGTTGCAGTGAGCCGAGATCACGCCACTGCACTTCAGCTTGGGCAACAGAGCGAAACTCTGTCCCCTACCCACCCCCCAAAAAAGAAAAAGAAAATGTCAGCTGGACGCAGTGGCTCACACCTGTAATCTCAGCACTTTGGGAGGCCGAGGTAGGAGGATCTCCTGAGCTTGGGAGTTTTGAGACCAGCATGACAAACATGGTGAAAACCCCTGTCTACTAAAAATACAAAAAAATTAGCTGGGTGTGGTGGCAGGTGCCTGTAATCCCAGCTGCTCAGGAGACTGAGGCAGGAGAATCGCTCGAACCCGGGAAGCAGAGGTTGCAGTGAGCTGAGATGGTGCCACTGCACTCTATCCTGGGCAATAGAGCGTGACTCCATTTAAAAAAAAAAAAAATTGAAAATATCTGTTGATTTAAGAGTGTTTTTTAACTTTCTTTTCCTTAATGCCAGCTAAGGAGCCCTTTTAGACTCTATCTTCCCACCACCCTGCCAACCAAATTCCTCACCCACAAAATTTTTTATTATTCTTTCTTTTCAAATGTAAATTGACAAGTTATAGTTGTATATATTTAGGGGTCCAAGATGTTATGATTTATAAATAAAATGTGGAATAATTAAATGAAGCTAATTAATATCACCATACAATTTTAATACCACAGAATATTATCTGTTTATGTACTGTATTTGTGCTTTATACATAAAAAGAGTATAATTTTTTTTTCACCTCACAAGCAGTTTTTGTCTGCTTTTGAGAGTGCATGATTTAACACACAGAAGACATTGGTGATCTTGGTAAAAATAGTTTTGGTAGTAGTTCAGTGGAATGCTGGAAATAAGACATTGCAGTAGGCTGGGAAATAAATAGCAAGAAGTGTAAAAAAATAGAGCTATGTAGAGTAGATTCAAAAAGTTTAGCTGTGAAGAAAATGAAAAGACAGGAAAATAAATGTAGCAGTTCATAAAGTGAAGGAAGAATACATTCAAATGCTGAAAGAAAGGTGTGAATAAAGGGGAAAAAGCTGACATAGTAGAGAAGGAAAAACTTAAAGGAGACCCTGAGACAGCAGGAGAGGATGCTACTGGGAGACTAGGTGAAAGGGTTTGCCTTCTCTAAGGAGAAGGAACGTTTTCTACTCTTCAGATTGAAGGGAAGGCTTGTATATTTGACTGCAGGCAGATGATGCCTCTCCTTCTCTGTGTAATGAGAGAGAGGTCATTTCCAAACAGAGAGAGAAGTCCTCTCCTCTGTAAATACCATGTGCTACTCATGCATTGACACAGTACTGAGCTACTTAAAAATATTTAGTCTGCAAAGAATTCCAATAGAGTATGTGTGTATGTATTTTTTTTTTTAAAGAAGTAGGGTCTCATTTTGTTGCCCATGCTGAAGTGCAGTGGACCAATCATAGCTCACTATAACTTTGAACTCCTGGACTCAAGTGATCCTTCTGCCTCATTCTGCCTTTGCCTCCTGAGCAGCTAGGACTACAAGCACGCATCACCAAGCCTGGCTAATGTTTAAATTTTTTGTAGAGATGGAGTCTCACTATGTTGCCTAGGCTGATCGCCAACTCCTGGCCTCAAGTGATTCTCTTGCCTCAGCTACCCAAAGTGCTAGGATTACAGGTAATGAGCCTCTACACTCTGCCTGGCAATAGTATATTATGTTAAATGGTAAGAAATAAAAATCATAAGATTGAGTAAGAATATCTAACCTTAGGCCGGGCGTGGTGGCTCATGCCTGTAATCCTAGCACTTTGGGAGGCCAAGGCGGGCAGATCACCTGAGGTCAGGAGTTCAAGACCAGTCTGACCAACATGGAGAAACCCTGTTTCTATTAAAAATACAAAAATTAGGCAGACGTGGTGGCTCATGCCTGTAATCCCAGCTACTAGCGAGGCTGAGGCAGGAGAATCGCTTGAAGCCGGGAGGTGGAGGTTGTGCTGAGCTGAGATTGTACCATTGCACTCTAGCCTGGGCAACAAGAGCGAAACTCTGTCTCAAAAAAAAAAAAAAAAAAAGAAAAGAAAAAAAGAAAATCTAACCTTGTTGCAAAGAGAGCTTTCCTAAAGATACATAAGGTTTTTTTTTTTTTTTGGAGACAGTCTTGCTCTGTCACCCAGGCTGGAATGAAAAGGCGCGGTCTCAGCTCACTGGAACTTCCGCCTCCTGGGTTCAAGTGATTCTCCTGCCTCAGCTTCCCAAGTAGCTGGGACTACAGGTGCATGCCACCACATTCGACTAATTTTTGTATTTTTGGTAAAGACTGGGTTTCACTATGTTGGCCAGGCTGGTCTCAAAACTCCTGACCTGTGATTTGTTCGCCTTGGCTTCCCAAAGTGCTGGGATTACATGCGTGAGCCACCGCGACTGGCCAAGATACTTAAGTTTAAGATAATTCTTTAGATAATTCTTTATTAACCTAATTCACTCCACTTTTCCTATAGTGTCAATTGAAAGCGCACCTCTTTCTTTCCCAAATTAATCCTTTCACTTGTAACTTGATCCTACTCCTTTCCTTTTCTTCTGGGAGACGAGACTTTTTCTTGAATCTTGAAATAGTTGCTTGCTTCCTGCCCCCAAATATATATCTTGTGTTCTTTAAAACAAACCCCAAACTTCCCCCGCCTTGCCACTCTCAATAATCTTGCTTCATGCCCCAAATGATGAAGGATCAGTCTACACTTGCAATCTTTTCTCAGTTACTATTAAAGCATCTCTCTCAAATGGCTCAATGACTTTCTAATTATAAAATCCAACGACTATTCTGATTTCAGCTTCCTCCTTTGACCATTTCAGCATTTTATGTCATTGATAACTTTCTCTTAAACCAAAGTACTTCTTACTCTTTTATATGAAACTTCATTTGTTTTGGTTCTCACCTTGAAAGTTTTTCGGGCTTAATTCTGACGCTTAAAATTTTTTTTTAAGTCTTCCTACAATCTCCATGTAAACCACTGTTTCAAATTCGATAAAACCCAAACTCCATAAAATTCCTCCTCAGGTCAGTGGCACAACACCTTCTTAATCACATAAGGCTGTAAGCTTCAGGTTCAAACAAATCTACCAAATTCAAACAGCCACATCGCCCCTCACTTTTCCATACTCACTACCACCTGCTCAGCTTAGAACCCCGTTACCTCTCTCCTGAAGAACTGCAACACCCTTTTCACTGCATTCCTCACCCCAGGCTCTTCCAGGCACCGCCCGCTAACAGGACGTCTGTCTGCTCAGGTCCGTTTGGGGTTTTGTCCTCCAAAGCAGAAACCTGGGACTGAGATTCCTGCCGTTTGTACTCCAGCCCCAATAAGCTTACCTCTGAGGCTTGGGGGCCTGAGAACACTGGGCTGCAGGTGCACCGCTCCCTTCCGGCCTTGCTGGCAAGAAAGTCCGGAAGGCCGGGAGTCGAGGGGAAGCGAGGCCCTGGTCCACACCACCAGGGACGCTCCTAGAGCCCAGACCGGCTTCGGGGGCCCCAGCTACTCAGCCTACTCCCGGGTTTTAGAGCTGTCCCCAGTCCACAGATTTCCCGCCCCTCACACTCACCCCGACACCAGTGCCAGTCAGTGATTCGGCGCCGAGTCCTTTACAGACCGAAGCTGAGGAAGCGGCGAAGGCCGCGAGGACCGGCAGCTGTAGTGGCCAGGAGATCGCCTGATTAACAGCTTCAAAGACACCGACTCTGTCTACCATATTAGAAAGATTAAATATGCACGAAGACCTTAACTGAAAGGAAAGACGCCACTTGAGGCTTAGCATCTAAATCTTCTACATCATCCAGGGTCTAGAAAAATGGTAGGTTTCTCACCATCTAGATTCAGGCGCTCATCTGTGGCCTAACTCAGACTGGGGTCCCCTACGGTAGCGGAGGCGGGGTCAGGAGTGGGCGGGGCATTCGCTGTCGGGGCCGAGGAATAGAGCCAGTGGTTATGGATGAAAGTGGCACAGAATGGGCGGAGTCTGGAGGGGCGGGATTTGGAGAAGAGAAGGCGGTGAGGCGAAGAGGGGGCGGGCCAAAGAGTGGATTGCAGAGGTGGGCGGTAGAGCCAAAGTGAGGTGGGAGCGCGAAGATGGCAGCTGCTGAAGGGGAGCCGAAGCCCAAAAAGCTGAAGGTAGAGGCGCCGCAAGCGCTGAGGTGAGCGCTGCCCGACTTGGGGAGGAGGGTGACGGCGCCTGTAGCAAGCAAGCCAGGGCCCACGTGGGGTTGCGCGCCCCAGCGGTGGGTGGTGTCTCTCGCTGCCAGTTTGGGGCCAACACGCAGGACCTGCCGCTCGGGGAGCTGCCCGCATGGCCGCCACCCCTTGCCTGATGTTCTCTCAGTTTGGCCGTGTCGCCGCCTGTCTGGTGCAGCTCTGGCTCCAGTAGCCCTTGGCCAGTAGTGGCCGGCAGGAGGGCCGAGCCAGCTCCCCGCGCCACCTGCGAGCTAGCGCCGGCTGGGCTGTGGCGACAATGGAGGGCCGGACCGGAGCAGCGTCTGTACGCGGCTACCTTCTCTTCCCTGGGGGTTGACGGGGAGGAGGCCCGGCAACTGCTCTACTCTGGTGCAAAGACAGAGTTCTTGGGGATTTTTCAGAAAGTGTCGCGGAAGGGCACGTTAACCTTCCTTTTCGTACACTATTCTGAAATCCCGCACTTTTGAGGACCCTCTACCAGGGACCCAGACCCCTCCGAGGCTTTGCAGGGGCAGCGTTTGGATGAATGGATAGGAAAGCTTGATTTTTCTTTCTTGTTTGCACTTTTTGGCAGCAGCGGAGGCAGTGCTGCCGGTGACACCTGCCTCACATGTGATTGATGTTGCACCTTTTACTTATAAAGTGTCATTTGTTAAAATATCCCTTCCTAATAAGTATAAAGTGAAGCAGGCAGTCTTTGATGATTTGGAAATGTTCGTTGAAAGGCAACGATTTTTTTCCATCTTAAAATAGACGTTATCAAACTGATTTAAAACTACTGGGACACTCCTGATTATACAAGACATATCCCATTTCTTCCAGTATCACTCTTCTTCATCTCCGAAAGAACGAATCATTCACAATTGAAAAGGACACTTAGGGGCCTGGTGGTGTGTTAACGCTGCTTTGAATGGAGGGTGAACAAATCCCTGCCAGTGCCTTTAATGTATTCCTAGTACCCTCAAAGGGTTATTGTGCCTACCTTATACCAAGAACATAAACTTTAAAGTAAAAACCCTCAGGATATTTTATTTTTATTTTAAATATTCAAACTATATGCAGAATGAAGAGCAAGGGCTTTTGAATCAAACCTACTGAGTTCAAAGCATGTGCTTTCCCTACTCTGCCCTAGAGTATTTCCTTATAAGGCACTTCCTTCACCAAACTGGAAGACAGATGCAACTTTTCCCTACCATCCTACTAAACATATAACCCTTAGATTTCCTTAGATTTTTTTCCTTCATAAAAATAATTACATACAATGCTGGTTCATTTTCACTGTGTTTTCTTATTTATTATCTTGTTGGAGAGTTCTGTGATTAAACGATGGTAAGAATTATGCCTATTTTACAACAGAAGATACTGAAGCCCAAATGAAACAATTAGTAAAGGAACAGAAATAAGAGCTAGCTGAGCATGCTTTCTTATACCTGCAGTCCTGGCGCTTTGTGAGGCTGGGGTGGGAGAATCACTTGAGGCCAGGAGTTTGATATCAGCCTGGACAACATAGCTAGACCCCTGTCTATAATACAAAAAATTAACTGGGGTGTAGTGGCACACTTGCAATCAGGAAGCTCCTACTCAGGAAGCTGAGTCAGGAGGATCCCTTGAGCCCAGGAGTTCAAGGCTGCTGTGACCCTACCTCAAAAAAAAAAAAAAAAAAAAAAAAAAAGCAGGCTGGGCATGGTGGCTAATGCCTGTAGTCCCAGCACTTTGGGAGGCTGAGGCAGGTGGATCACATGGTCAGGCATTGAGACCATCCTGGCTAATACAGTGAAATTCTGTCTCTACTAAAAATAAAAAAAGTTAGCCGGGCGTCATGCCTGTAGTTCCAGCTACTCTGGAGGCTAAGGCGGGAGAGTCTCTTGAACCTGAAGACAGAGATTGCAGTGAGCCAAGATTGTGCCAGCCTGGGTGGTAGAGCGAGACTCCATCTCAAAAAAAAAAAAAAAAAAAGCAACTTGTAGCATTCCCTAGGCAACCAAAATTCACTTTATACCATATGAACTTAGTGCCACCTGTAGATATGAAATTAAAAGATTAGATACGTGAATACTGGGACAAATATCTAATTTTGTGGGGAGACATTTTGGGATTGACTGTTACTACTTTCATTATATTAGTTTCGCTTTCAGACTCAAAGTGTGATAGATAATGCATTGAGTATTTACACTGAATTAATTTATGATGACTTGCTGGATGGTTAAGGGATAGCTACTAGTTTTGGTTAAGGAGAATGGGTTATAAAGACTAAGCATAATTTAATGTGCAGAATCAGTGGGAACAAATAATAAGATATATTTGTAGATGTCAGGGAAAATATTTAGGAGATTTAGGGCTTTGTGAGAATTTGGTCAGCTCTGGGACAGTAATTCTCAACCAGGGGAAGTTTTGCCCTCCAGGGGACATTTGGCATGGTCTAGAAAGATATTTTTGGTTGGGAGAGCTATTGGCACCTAGTGGGTGGAATTCAGGGATGCTGCTAAACATCCTGCATAGGACAACCCCCACAACAAAGAATTATCTGGCCAAATACGTCAATGGTATTGAGGTTGAGAAATCCGTTCTAGAGGGAGCATCTGACAAGGCCAGTCTGCCTTTCTCAAATATCCATTATTTTTTTAGGCTGGGTTGCTTTTCATGGTATAACAGTTGCTTACAAAGAAAGAATCAGGCCCTAACATGTTTTCAGGTGGGATTAGGGGAAAGAAGGGAACATTAGTTGAGTGCTAGATATTATACTATGTGCTCTATAAATATTATTTATTTTAAGCCTCCCAGTGACCTATGAGGTAGGAGCAATGATTCCTGTGTTACAGATGAGGTATTTTGTGATGAAAAAAGTGGAGAAACATTTTTGGGAACTGCTGCCTACGTGAAGGTATTCCATGATGATCACTTATATTTAAGACAACTTAGTTTTCTTTTCTCTCCTTCGGAAATCTCATCCAAGTTCATTTCTTTAGCGATCACCTAAGAGGATACAGTGCCTTCTAAGGCTTGTTGAGCACATGCCGAGGTCTTTTCCTTCAGTTTGTCTTTCAAGTACATGCTATTTTAGGCATGGTGTTAAAAACTGGGCATATGCATAGAGAAAGAGGTAAGGCACAGGTACCATCTTCTTGGTGGGAAATAAGCGGGGTTTGGGAAAATGACACCTGAGCATTCTTAAAGATGACTAGGAGTTAACCAGTCATCTGTGACTGCAGGGTGTCTGCCTTATAGGAAAGTTTATTTGATGGCAGAACTGTGAGAGAGCT
This sequence comes from Cacajao melanocephalus, assembly GCA_963573385.1. NCBI lineage: Eukaryota > Metazoa > Chordata > Mammalia > Primates > Pitheciidae > Cacajao > Cacajao melanocephalus. The sequence goes on from CAUYLG010075698.1 coordinate 35,050, forward strand.
GCCTTTTGGGGAAGTATAGATATTCTGACTAAAGCAGAGATGTAGGGGGTCCAGGCTTTGTATTGGACACTATCACATGTGACCTTTCTGGCTCTGTATCTCTCAGTTCTCAGATCTTAATTTAATTATATATATATTTTTTGAAATAGAGTCTCACTCTGGCATCCAGGCTCGAATGCAGTGGTGCCATCTTCACTCACTGCAACCTCTGCCTCCTGGGTTCAAGCGATTTTGCTGCTTCCGCCTCCCAAGTGACTGGGATTACAGTTGTGCACCACCATGCCTGGCTAATTTTTGCATTTTTGGTAGAGACGGGGTTTTGCCGTGTTGGCTAGGCTGGTTTCGAACTCCTGACCTCAAGCGATCCACCTGCCTTGGTCTCCCAAGGTTCTAGGATTACAGGCGTAAGCCACCTTGCCTGGCCTTCCCAGACCCGAATTTTTTTTTTTTTTTTTGAGACAGAGTCTCACTCTGTCACCCAGGCTGGAGTGCAGTGGCATGATTGCGGCTCATTGCAACCTCCGCCTCCCAGGGTCAAGTGATTCTCCTGCTTCAGCCTCCTGAGTAGCAGGGATTACAGGTGCCTACCACCATACCTGGCTAATTTTTGTATTTTTAGTAGAGACGGGTTTCACCATGTTGGTCAGGCTGGTCTTGAACTCCTGACCTTATGATCTGCCCACCTCGGCCTCCCAAAGTGCTGGGATTACAGGCATGAGCCACCGCGTCTGGCCCCCAGACACTAATTTTAACTGTCTGCTGCATATCTGCTTCTCAGTGACTTTCTGACATTTCAAAGTCATATATACCAAACTAAATTCATCTGTTGTCCTGAATCTGTGCATTTTCCCATATTTCCTGCATCTTTAAATGGCACCAGTAACCTCTTTTTCTCCAAAGTTTGAGACCTAGATATTTGATTCATTTTACATCCACATTATAATGTCTTTCCTTTTCCATTCCTGCTCTCACAACTTACGTTTAGACTTTAACTTTTGCTTAGATTTTGTTTTGGCTTCCTAAGCAGTGTCTTTACCTTCAGCCTTAAGTTCTGCCTACTTTTCTTTAGGCATAGCTCTACTTATTCATCACAGCAAATATTTGTAAGTTCTGTTAGGAAACATTGAATTCTGAAAGTCCACATAATTACTCCATTTGACATTAGCAATTAAGGATTATTGAGGATCATGACATTTAATACTAGTAAAAAGGAAACAAACTACAGTTCTCTAATCAGCAAATATTGAGCTTTTCTCAAATATTGCTTCCTATTTCACTTCCATGGACCCCCTTTTATTTTTTTATTATTTATTTATTTATGTTTTTGAGATGGAGTTTCGCTCTTGTTGCCCAGGCTGGAGCGCAATGGCATGATCTTGGCTCACCACAACCTCCGCCACCCAGGTTCAAACCATTCTCCTGCCTCAGCCTTCTGAGTAGCTGGGATTACAGGCATGCTTCAACAATTCTGGCTAATTTTTTGTTTGTTTTTTTTTTAGTAGAGACATGGATTCTCCATGTTGGTCAGGCTGATCTCTAACTCCCGACCTCAGGTGATCCGCCTGCCTTAGCCTCCCTCCCGAAGTGCTATGATTACAGGCTTGAGCCATTGCACCTGGCCCATGGACTCCTTTTATTATTTCCCTCTATCTCCTACCTCACTCTGGACCCTGTGTTCTAAAATTAAACCTGGGAGCTGGGCACAGTGGCTCATGCCTATAATCCAGCACTTTGGGAGGTTAAAGTGGGAGGTTTGCTTGAACCCAGGAGTTTAAGACCAGTCTGGGAAACAAAATGAGAACCTCGAATCTTAAAAAAAAAAAATTAATTGGACATGTGACATATGCCTATGGTCCCAGCTGCACAGGAGGCTGAGGCAGGAGGATTCCTTGAGCCCAGGAGGTCGAGGCTGCAATGAGCCATATTCATGCCACTGCACTCTAGCTTGGGTGATAGAATGAGACCCTGCCTCACCAAAAAAAAAAAAAAGACAGCAAAAAGAAAAAACCTAGGAAGAAGTGTCTCTATCTTGGGTGGCCAAGCAATAGCTTCAGTTATCCCTTCTTTTAAATTACATTTTTTTTCTCTTTCAGAAAACTCTGGAAAATTACGTTTTATGAACTGAGCACATTGTCCTTTAAGTGGTCTGCAGTGGGGATTAAATGAGGAAAATATATACCAACTAGAGGAAAAAAAGGATGATTGTATGTCCCTAGAATGTTGCATGGGGCCTGGCCCTTAGGAGCTATTCAATTAATCTTTTTTTTGAGACAGGATCTCGATCTGTCACCCAGGCTGGAGTGCTGTGGTGCAATCTTGGCTCATTGCAGCCTCTGCCTCCCGCGTTCAAGTGATTCTCCCACCTCAGCCTCTGAGTAGCTGGGATTACAGGCATGTGCCAGCACACCTGGTTAATTTTTGTATTTTTAGTAGAGATGGGATTTCAGCATGTAGACCAGGCTAGTCTTTGACTCCTGGTCTCAAGTAATCCGTCCACCTTGGCCTCCCAAAGTGTTGGGATTACAGGCGTGAGCCACCATGCCCAGCCTTCATTTAATCTTTGTTGCATAGAGTGGGACTGATACTTTCGTTTTTCTAGACCCTATACTTTTTTTTCTTTTTTAAGATGGAGTTTTGCTCTCTTGCCAGGCTGGAGTGCGGTAGTGGGATCTCGGCTCACTGCAACCTCTGCCTCCTGGGTTCAAGAGATTCTCCTGCTGCAGCCTCCCAAGTAGCTGGGATTACAGGCGTGTGCCAACACACCAGCTAATTTTTGTATTTTTTTTTTTTTTTAGTATAGATGGGGTATCACCATGTTGGCCAGATGGTCTGGATCTCTTGACCTTGTGATCCACCCGCCTCAGCCTCCCAAAGTGCTGCAATTACAGGCATGAACCACCGCGCCCGGCCTTCTAGACCCTATACTTTTAATAATGCAGCCTAAAATTGAGCTTGGCTACTAATTACTTTTTCCATCATGATCTACTATTGAAAGAGTTTGGTTATTTTTGGATGATATTGCTTGCCTTTTATTTGTATTCACAAATTTAATCCTTTAAGATTAAGGCTTTGGGCTACGAAGGAATGGAAAACAGAAGTCCCCTGATGTACTTAGTATGAATGCCTTAGTAAGATCCTTTTCTGGGTAATACATACTAGTGCAGCATGAAGGTAGTGGAGACAGCCAGAGGAAAGGCCTGCATGCATGGTCCTGGGTATCCAGGGACAAGCATGGAAGTGCTTGAAACTCAGGGAAAGTGGGAAGGGCCTTAGGAAAATAAGGAGCATTGAAGACTGTGTTTCTTATTTTAGGCATAGGTCTAGACTGAATATTCAGCCTCAAATAAAACATGAGGCTGATGTGCTGCTTTTTACCTGGAATATGTCTTTGCTTTACTGCATCAGTTAAAATCCTGGCCACGTAGGGTGGCTCATACCTGTAATCTCAGCACTTTGGGGGGCCAGGGTGGGAGGATTGCTTGAGGTCAGGAGTTCTTGACCCATCTGGGCAACATAGTGAGGCCTTTTCTCTACAAAAAATAAACTTAGTGAGGCATGGTGGCAGGTGCCTGTAGTCCAGCCACTCTGGAAGCTGAGGCATTGGCACCAGTGCATTCCAGCCTGGGTAACAGCAAGATCCCGTCTCAAAAAAAAGAAAACAAAAAATCTTGCCTGTGTGCAAAGTGTTTACGGTTAAGTGGGGAAAAAAAGAATCAACATTGTAAAGAGAATTCTGGGCAGAATGGAAGCCTGTAGAGCAAGGTTAAGAGCATGGTCTCTGGACATCTGGATTGACCCTTGATCCTTATTAGCTGGTGATCTTGGGAAGATTGGCTACTTGCCCCATACCTCTCTTTTCTTACCTATAAAATGGGTATAGTAATAGTACCAACCTCATAAGGATGTTGAGAGGGAAGTGCAGCAATTAAAAATTTAGAAAGAAAGGGAAAAGATATAGATATACTCAAGAACAAGATAAACATCTCCAGGGACCAAGAACAGAAAAGAAACATGCAGTTAGACTGGGTTCAGGAGCTGGTAGAAATAACATGTAGGGGAACTGGGGTCAGATACTCTGTATGAAACTGAAGCTGGGCTGGGACTGGATGAAAGAAGGCTGAAAACATCTGCTCCCGGCTGTTGCTTTAAAAAGCTGTGGACCTAGAGTGAAGATACGAAGTGGCTGAGCTGCCAGATGGCTCAGAGTCAGGAACTGTGGTTTCCTTGCTATCACCTAGTACAAGAGCACTGAGCTTGGAGGTCATGGACTCTGGAAGAGGGGTGGCCTATCACAGACCCACTGGGAAAAGAGGGAAAATCTGAGCCTATAAACATGAAGAAGACCTTTACTTAGAAAATTAACATAATTACCAGGAGATAAATTCACAAAAAATCTGATGGAAATATGGGTATAGAAAAATATGAATATTTCAATATGGGTATTTTAAAGATGAAAGAAATAATGGTCATCAAAAAACATGAGTCAAAAATAGGTAGATATGAAATAGATGGCTATATTAAAGAAAAATTGGAATTATTGAAATTAAAATAGGTCAGTTAAACTCTAGACCAGACAAATTTGAAGAGAAAGTTAATGGATTGGAAGAAAGTACCCAGATCTATCACACAGAAATAAATAGGAATTAAGAAGCACAAGCCAGGCGTGGTGGCTCACACCTGTAATCCCAGCACTTTGGTAAGCTGAGGCAAGCAGATCACCTGAGGTCGGGAGTTCAAGACCAGCCTGACCAACAGGGAGAAACTCCGTCTCTACTAAAAAAAAAAAAATACAAAGTTAGCCAGTTTGGTGGCACATGCCTGTAATTCCAGCTACTCAGGAGGCTGAGGCAGGAGAATCACTTGAACTCGGGAAGCAGAGGTTGCGGTGAGCCGAGATTGCACCATTGTACTCCTGCCTGGGCAATGAGAGTGAAACTCCAGCAAAAAAAAAAAAAAAAAAAAAAAAGAAAAGAAAAGAAAAGAAGAAAAAAGAAATATAAATGTAAATTGAGAGGCACCAACTTACATCTAAGTGGGAGTTCCAAAACGAGGAAATAATGTGAATGGTGGAGAAGTCAGGTTGGAAGAGTTGATGGCTGAGAATTTACCAAAATTTAAGAAAGACCAGTTCTCAGCTTAAAAGGGCATTATATGTATATAGTAAGATGGAAACAAAAATATACACTTAAATTACAGAGATTTTCTTGCTAATTATATTAATGTATATGTTATAGATAGAGTATGAAAATTTAGACACTCCAAATTTAATAGTGGGCATCTTTAGGTGGAAGAATTATGAGGTTTAAAAAAAAATCTTGTATTTTCCAATGCTTCTACACTGAACATATTAGGACTCTTGCTTTTAAGCTGGAGAAACTTAAAGTACACTGAATGTATAAGTTGGCCAAGTGCTGAGTGGCTAAATATCACCTTTACAGAATGGACCTCTGAGATACCAAATACATCTGAAACTTGGTAAAATAATTATTATGACTTTATTGTAGGTTGTAATCTTTTAATCTGTATTTCTGAAATCTCAAAGCTCTGGAAGCTGGAATTTTTTAAAAAGGTTTGAGATGGGCTGGGTGTGGGGCTTACGCCTGTAATCCCAACACTGGGAGGCTGAGGAGGGCGGATCAGGAGGTCAGCAGATCGAGATCATCCTGGCTAACACGGTGAAACCCTGTCTCTACTAAAAATACCAAAAAATTAGCCCATTGTGGTGGGCACCTGTATTCCCAGCTACTCTGGAGGCTGAGGCAGGAGAATCACTTGAACCCGGGAGGGAGAGGCTGCAGTGAGCCGAGATCACACCACTGAACTCTAGCCTGGGCGACAGAGCGAGACTCTGTCTCAAAAAAAAAAAAAAAAAAGTTTGAGATGAAATAATTTGGCAGCAAAATTTGAACTGATGTAAAGGTGTCAGTAGCATTTATTTGTCTGACACAAATGTATATGCTTTGATATGGAAATAATAGGCTGTTAATGACATGCCCCATGAATTCCTCCTGGATGTTCCACAAAATACATAGTGTAGTGTTACCTTCCTAAAATCCATAAAATTCTGAATTCCAACAAACCCTGCCCAGAGGATTTAAGAAAGGGATTGTGGACTTTTATTAATAGTCTATTTTTAAAAGTTGGCTACTATGCAGGAACAATAATTTCTCATCAGAGTCAGTTCCTAGATATTTTTCTCTAGTTACCATTCTGTACTTCAATGATACTACATAGATGCTCATTTCAAAGATATTTTTTGGCTAGCTCTACCATAATACCAGCACAGTTGATGTCACTGAGTTATTAGGCTTTTCTTCCTTTCCACTTGTAACTGCAAAGATAGACTTCTCTTCAACTTTTGGACTTGAAGATTTGGAAGGCTATTTTACAAAATGGTCTCACAAACTGAAGTTTCACATACTGCTTGAAGAAGATAATTTCTGATGATTTTTGTTTTTGTTTTTTTTCCTTTTTCTTTTTCTTTTTCTTTTTTGTCTAAAAGCTGTTCAGGCTTTATGTTAGCTTCTTGAGCCGGGCTTTCTGATGATTTTTCAAAGCAGATTTAGAGTTGTTGTCCTCATTTATGTGTATTATTTCTGATGTTTGTACTTTTGGCTTCATACCATTTCTTTAAAAACTTGGTTCATAAACTTCAGATCTAGAAAGCAATGTAATTAGCCTTCAATATAAGAACATCTAAGTTTCTGTTTTCATTTTTACTTTCATCGCATGCATGCTGACTTTAGTATTTTCTTTACAATTTAGAAGATATATATGTACAGCAATTATGTTAAGAAACTCTTGCCTTCTGTAGGCACAACAGTTTGGTTACTGTATTAACAGGGTCTCGGCCTTTTGTCAGCAAGCCATATTTAGTTAGTAGTAAGTCCTGCTAATTTGCTATGTTACCTGTAAACAGGATTGCAGATGTGAAGGTAGCCTGTGTAATCATTGGTCACTGACTGAATTAGGGATTATCAGAAGTTATATTAAAGTGGTCACTTGGTTACTTGCCTTCTACAGGCTTAGTCTAGACTTTGGTTCATACTTAGAACCATTTTGAAGTTTCTGAGAGACTCAGTTGACTCACCTAACTGGAAAGTCCATCTAATTTTTTTTTTTTTTTTTTTTTTTTTTGATGTGGAATCTCACTCTGTCACCCAGGCTGGAGTGCAGTGGTGCAGTCTTGGCTCACTGCAACCTCTGCCTCCCAGGTTCAAGCAGTTCTCCTGTCTCAGCCTCCCACGTAGCTGGGATTACAGATACGTGCCACCACACCTGGCTAATTTTTATATTTTTAGTAGAGACGGGATTTTACTATGTTGGCCAGTCTGGTCTCGAACTCCTGAGCTGCCTGCCTCGGCCTTCCAAAGTGCTAGGATTACAGGTGTGAGCCACAGCACCCAGCCTAAAGTCCATCTAAATATGACTCCGTCTAGGAGTGCACCACTTGTCTCTGTTGTCCTTTAGATTCAATTTATCTCTTACATAGGCCATTTCAGTGTAACAAGATGGCAGTTCTCAACTCTAAGCCAAAATCTCATGAGTCCAAAGGAAGATACTTTTTCTATACCTTTGTATTAGTTATGAGAGAAATTTGGTTCTGCCTGTGTTACACATTACCTTGAACCAGTTGAGGTAGGCGGTGGGACTCCACTCTGGAGGTGGGGCTCAGACACTGTATGAAACTGAGGACTAGCTAAAACAGGGACAGAGTGGAAGCAGCTTTGTGTAAGTCACGCCCACCAATGTGCCTTGTCAGTTCCTGGAAGTTAGCGTCCCTTTCCATGACAATGACCTGGAAATTACCACCCTTTTCCTAGAAATATCTGCATAGTCTGCCTCTTAATTTGTATATAATTAAAAGTGGGTATAAATATGACCACAGAACTGCTTCTGAGCTGCTGCTCTGGACACACTGCCTATGGGGTAGCCTTGCTCTGCACAGGGCAGTACCTCTGCCAATGCTGTACACTGCTGCTTCAATAAAAATTGCTAACACACCACTGGCTGACCCTTGAATTTTTTTCCTGGATGAAGCTAAGCACCTTCCAATTCTGGGGCTTGCCTGCCCTGCATTACAATCACTGTATCAGAGGTGGAGATTTGGGCTGGCCTTGGATACATTCTGGCTGTCTGCCCATCCATTATGTGTGTGCATGCAGGTAGGGGTGTGTGTGTGTGTGTGTAGGTAGTGCTAGTGTATATGGGGAGCCAATGAGTGTAGGCGTTGTTCGTATAAGAGTAGGGAAATGGGTGGGTGTTGTAGGGGACACTGTAATCAGCAACTCTGTCAGGACCTTGTAGAGTGAGGGAGGTAGTGTCATTCCCTCAGCAAGAGAAAATCCATTAGTGTATGGAATAAATATTTATTAAAACAACTTTCCTCTCCTTTCCTTCTAAAAAAAAAAACAAAAACACAAAACCCTCAGTCTTCAAGCCAAATTCTCTCTTCTCTATAAAACTTTTCTACTCACCAAGCCTAGAAATGCCTTCTCCTCTGACTGTTTGGCCTCCCAAAGTTCTGGGATTACAGGTGTGAGCTACCACACCCGACCCCAGATTGCATTTCTGTTCTTTATGGTGACTGAGTGAGCTCTAGTATAATAGTCATTTCTTGTATTTGTCTATGGGGAAAATTCCCTCAGAATAAATACATTTCTTCCATATAAACAGTAACTTTTTTTTTTCAAGTGATTCTCCTGCTTTGGCCTCTGAGTAGCTGGGACTACAGATGTGTGCTACCAGGCCCAGCTAATTTTAGTAGAGATGGGGTTTCACTGTGTTAGGATGGTCTCGATCTCCTGATTCTCATGATTTGTCCGCCTTAACCTCCCAAAGTGCTGGGATTACAGGCGTGAGCCACCACACCTGGCCAACAGTAACATTTTCTTAAGGCCCCATTGTCAGTATTTTTACTCATTCTTTCTTTTTTTTAATGTAGTAGAATTGCTGATTTGGTGGAGGAGTAGATTTTCTGAAAGAGTGAATATACAAAGATCTCAGTGACCTGTCAGAATGTTGAATCTCTTTTCTCTGGGTTAACAAGTCCTTAATTAGTAAAGCTGTTTGCAGTGTAATTAGAACTGCACAAGCATGGAAGGTCAGCAGTACTGTTCAGAATTTCATAATGTACTGTGTAACATAATGCACTGTGAAATGAATAGATAATTCCACAAAATGGTTTTTTTAAAGAAGTTTGTTTCTATTGACTCATAGAGGAGGGGTTACTTGAAAACAAAATATGGCAAAAAAATCAAATTCAGATGTCTTAGGTTTTCTCAAATTCCTTTAAGCTTGATATAGGAAAATAAACTGTTTCCTTTTCAGCCCTAGAGTGGCAGTCTGAAAAACCATCTAAGTTTTTGAAGAAACAAATTGAAATACAAGAAAATTATCTCCTTTACAAATAAACAGTTCTCATGTGTAATCTTTGGACTTAACCACATAGAGATTTAAACAGTTTGTTGTTTTACAGGCATGACTGAGGAAGTCTTCTCCTAAAATAGAGTTTTTTAAAATAGTTTTTTTCTCAGCCCAGATGAGACCTTAGTTATCATATTTAGTTCTTAGTTTTGTTGAAGATTGAAGCCATTAAGCTGTAGAAGTGATGCAGATTTACGCTGTTGGCTATATCTGTTCTCACCCACTCAGGATGAACTGATTACACTACATTTACCATGGGATAGCATGTTGATGCATGTAAAATATATGGATGAAATTCTACTTTGTCTTGTTTTACTTAGTGCTTGCTCATCCAAATATATTAAATTTGATTGTTTAGATTTGAGATAGTATAATAAAACTTGGTTATGTTATTAAATTAAGTACATAGTATAAAATGTTTATTAAAAATAGTATTTTAGGCTGGGTATAGTGGCTCATGCCTGTAATCCCAGAACTTTGGGAGGTCGAGGCAGGCAGATCACTTGAGGTTGGGAGTTTGAGACCAGCCTGGCCAACATGGTGAAATCCTGTCTACTAAAAATACAAAAATTAGCTGGGTGTGGTGATGCGCACCTGTAATCCCAGCTACTTGGGAGGCTGAGACAAGAGAGTTGCTTGAACCCAGGAGGTGGAAGTTGCAGTGAGTCAAGATCGCACCACTGCACTCCAACCTGGGCAACACAGAGTGAGACTCCATCTTAAAAAAATTAAGTATTTTATTCAAAACAAAAAGGAAAAATTTATCCTTTTTTTGGGAGGGGGTGTAGGTTCTCTACATAATAAATCGACTTCCTTAGGTGTATTCATCTATATGTTTGAATATCCTAAGGGTGTTCTGTAGAGAAATATATGTATTTCTAGACTTACACTCATAGATTCTTGTTTTTGCCTAGTTTCCTCTCAAAAAATGAGAATCTCTTCCTTAGCACTGTTTCCCCCATATTTGTGTAGCATTCCTACATTTTTCAAATGTGAAAAAACCACATCAGAGACCTTTGACCTCAGTTCTCTGTGAAGCTTCAATAAACTACATTCCTGAGAAGACTTGTGAGTGTCTTATAGATATCAAGTCAGACTCAGAGGTCTTTAAATGTTTTCTTGTTGGCCAAGATGTTGATTCTATACTCTCATAAAACAAGTTAAAGCAGGCTCTCTCAGCCTTTCCCTTTGAGAAACTACTTTCATATTTCTAAAGACTGCTCGAGAATGCTAGTGAGAGTTGGGATAGGAGCAGGGGAGGGAGGAGATGCCCAAGAGTGCACATTCCCAGGTAGAGTGGGAAATGTTCCCTTCTAGAGCAGAGATTTCTTGCAAGACATGGAGTTGGGGTGTCAAAGCAGCGGCAGATTTCAGTATCAGGTAGATGTGGCTTTGAAATGGTTGTTCACAGTTGTGATTTTTGAAAACTCTGAACATATTTTAGACTTTTTAGATTATTAGTTCTTGATGAGGTACTTAAAATCAGAGTCTAATATTTAGGTTGTACAGTTGAGGGTATTAAAACTCAGAGAGGCCAAGTGGTATCAGTAAGATAACACAGTAAGTTACAGCTACTAAGTATCCATGGTAAGATTCGATCCCAAGTCTTGTAACTTACCATTGCTCTAGGCTCTGGAATAAGAAATGAAGCATCAATTTACTGCAGAGTTTTTTTTTTTTCTTTTTTTAATATAAGAATAACATATTTGAAGCAAATTTCCAGTACTTTCACTTACATTTTCTTATTGATATTCACAAGAAGACAACCAGGTAACCTGTCTTTAGCTGAGGAAACAGACCCAAAAAGGTTAAGAGTCCCTGAGTAGTAAACATTCATCTCCTGTTCAGAACCTCTGACTCATGCTTCTTGCTGTTTGTATTATGTATGAAGATAGAAATTGAGAAGTTGTCAAAGTAAATTCTGTATGTGCTAGATAAGCACACTATTTAAAGAAATTCTGTGGCAATTGTCAATTGTGTTTTATAATCTTGTTTAGACTTGTGTCTCTCAAGTTTTCTTATTCACACATACATAGTTTTCTCCCCACAAAATAATTATTCTCTTGTGGGATCTACTTAATGGTATGGTTTGCAAATGGATTAACTCATTGAACTGGAATTTTTAGTAGATTATATTTTCTTTTCTTTCTTTTTTTTTTGAGATGGAGTCTTGCTCTGTCGCCCAGGCTGGAGTGCAATGGCGTGATCTTGGCTCATTGCAACCTTTATCTCCTGGGTTCAAGCAATTCTCATGCTTCAGCCAAGTAGCTGGGATTACAGGCATGCGCCACCACACCCAGTGAGTTTTTGTATTTTCAGTAGAGATAGGGTTTCACTGTGTTGGCCAGGTTGGTCTCGAACTCCTGATCTCAGGTGATCTGCCCATCTTGGCCTCTCAAAGTGCTGGGATTACAGGCATGAGCCACCATGCCCGATCAGTAAATTGTATTTACTAATAGACACCAATTTTGCCTGTATTTAAGAGTTAAAATGTTCAAGTTAAGAACAATTTATTATTTCTATTTTTTGAGATGGGGGTCTTACTCGGTTGCAGAGGCTGTAGTGCAGTTGAAGGATCTTAGCTCACTGCAACCTTCGCCTCCTGGGCTCAAGCCATCCTCCCACTTCAGCCTCCCAGGTAGCTGGGACCACAGGCTTGTGCCACCACGCCTGACTAATTTTTGTATTTTTTGTAGAGATGGGGTTTTGCCATGTCACCCAGGCTGGTTTGGAACTCCTGGACTCAAGTGATCTGCCCACGTTAGGCTACTCAGGAAGCTGAGGCTCGAGAATTGCTTGAACCCAGGAGGTGGAAGTTGCAGTGAGCCGAGATGGTGCCACCACACTCCAGGATGGGTGACAAAGGGAGACTTGGTCTCAAAAAAAAAAAAGGGGCTGAAATAGGAAAAGTCTCAGTTCCTTTTAGCTATTTCTGATTGCTACATGACTTACACTAAGCTTTTTTAGCTTTCACTCAGTTCTGAGGTATGTATATGAGCTTGTGAGGAACTTCTGGTTACGAACTGTAAAACCTACTGGCTTTTAGCATGGTGCAAGGGAAAGAGCTTTGGATTAGGGATAAGGACACCTGGGTCCTATTAAAGTTTCTGTCTGGATTTGTGAATGCACCTATGAAGTGAGTTGTATAGACTAAAATGTTTTTCAAACTAATTCGTGAACCTTTTTGAGTATTGCACAACTGGTATTTTATAAAAGAGAAATAGGATAAAAAATATCCTGCATTGAGTATATAAAAGTATTGAGTATATAAAAGTATCACTCTGTGAAACATTGTTTCATTTATATGTATAGGGTACTGGGTTACAATGTAAAAAATGAATTTTTAATTAAAAAAATATAAAAAAATATATAATAGAGATGAGGTCTCACCTGTGTTGCCCAGGCTGGTCTTAAACTCCTAAGCTCAAGTGATCCTCCTGCCTCAGCCTCCCAAAGTGCTAGGATTACAGGCGTGAGCCACTGCGTCTGGCCAAAAAATGCATTTTTCACAGAGTTTGGTTTTCTATCCCAAAATTTGGTGGCTTAAAATAACTATTTTATTAGATTTCAGAATTTTGTGGATTAGGAATTCAGACACAGCTTGGCCTGTTGATTCTGTTCCATATGGTGAGTAGGATCACATGGAGGTGTTTAGCTGACAACAGGTTTGGTCTGGAGGGTCCACCTTGTGTTTATTCACTCACCTTGTGCCTCAGGATAACTGGAGGCTTGGCTCAACTGGGCTTCTCTTAGTGTGGTTTGAGATACTCTCTGGTTTCTTCATCTGGGTAGTTGGAATTCTCACATGGCAGCTCCAAGAGACCAAAGCAGGAACTGGCAGCCCTCTCAAAGGCTAGCTTAGAATCACTTTTATACACTGTTGGTCTGAGGAGTTCCAGGGTAGCACAGATTTAAGAGAAGGGAACATAGACTCCTTGTCTCATTTTAAATCTGCCACAATTATGGTAAAAAAATTTAGAAAAACATGACTGAATATCCAAGCTTTTAATTCTGTTATTGCCCTCTGAAAGAATATTACCTTTAAAGTGTTTTTTCCTTGATTGGGAAATTTGTCTGCTTTTGATTAATTTTCATAGTTCAATTTAAATGTATTTATTATTTTTTCCATAGAATACTGAGGGTTTTATGTTTTTGAAGAAATGATTTAAGGTTTAAAATTTCTTTCTTTTCATTGATCTGCTGGTTTTAATCCTTTGAATAGCACTTACGATCATTTGATGCTGTTCTTGTTTGTTACTTGATTATTCATCTTCTCTACTTAAATGTAAGTTCTAAAAGGGCAGCACATGGTCTTGATCTTTACTGAATGAATCTCTAGTGTCTCCTGTAGTAGAACAGATGCTTGATAAATATTTGTTGAGTTAATGTGTGAACAATTTAAAATATTGTTTGTGAAGTATCATAGATTAGATCTATGTTAAAATGATACATAGAAGGAAAATCTTATTTATTTATTTATTTATTTATTTTATTTATTTATTTATTTATTGAGATGGAGTCTTGCTCCGTCGCCCAGGTTGGAGTGCAGTGGTGCAACCCCTGCCTCTGCTGTTCAAGTGATTCTCCTGCCTTACCCTCATGAGTAGGTGGGATTATAGGCACTTGCCACCACACCCGGCTAATTTTTGTATTTTTAGTAGAGACGAGGTTTCACCTTGTTGGTTAGGCTGGTCTTGAAATGACCTGGTGATCTGCCTGCTTTGGTGTCCCAAAGTGCTGGGATTACAGGCGTGAGCCACCATGGCTGACCAAAATAAGGAAAATCTTTTAAGATGGAAAATATAGACCCTGTGCAGTGGCTCATGCCTGTAACCCCAGCACTTTGGGAGCCTGAGGCAGGTGGATTGCTTGAGCTCAGGAGTTTGAGACCAGCCTGGGCAACATCATGAGACCCCATCTACCAAAAATACCGAAAAATTAGCTGGGTATGGTGGCATGCATCTGTGGTCCTAGCTTCTCGGGAGGCTGGGGATTGCTTGAGCCTGGGAGGCGGAAGTTGTGGTGAACCAAGACTGTGCCACTATACTCCAGCCTGGCTGACAGTGAGAACCTGTCTTAAACCAAAAAACAAGGAAAAAGAAAAAGAAAATATATTTCATAAGATTACCAACAAGCTTTTGAGAAGGGCTATTCTTTATTTCTGTGATATGCTTTCTGTATTTTTGTATTAAAATCCCTTTTCTGTTGTGAAATGATGGTGATATTCACTTGTGTAGTTTAAAAATATGTTCTGTGCAGCATAAATAATTGATAAGCAGTGTTGTCTTGTACTTTTAGATTGGAGTTTTCTTTGAGATTCAGAGATTTGTAGCTCACTGAAAATAAAGTACTGCGTGGGTGTGCCTGGGAGGGAGTTTTGCTAAGAATTCTTACTAAATAAAGTTCAGTCAATCAAATGTTATTGTACTCTTCAGATTCTCCAGGGAAATAAATTATCAGCTTCCATTTAAAGATTGTATTTTGTTTGAAAATGTGATGTCAAAGTGAAATGTGACATATAAGAATCTAAAGATGATAATTAAAAGGAAATAAAAATAATAGCATTCTTACATTGTCTTTTGCAGGAGAGAATTAATACATTTAGCAGTGTTTCTTTGAATAAACTTGTCCATAATGAAAGCTAACTAAAATTGCTTTAAAATTTATCAGCTCCCTAAAAAAAATTCCGTATGTGTTGAGACACAAATAGGAACAAGTATTTTCTTTCGTTGTCTAATAAGAACTTAAAGGAACCTGAAATGTCACCTATAACAAACTCCTTTGTGTTTCAGAAAAGGAAACTGATGATCAAAGAGGTAATGATTTATCAAAAGGAATAAAGTTATTGGTAAGTACAGGATTAGAATTCGCTCTCATTCCCAGGCTACTTTACATGGCTGTGCACTATTTTAGGGAGACAAGTTTTAAGGAGTTTCGATTTTTGGATATGATATAGACTATTTAAAAAATATTAAGGTACTGAATTTTAAATTCATATTAATTGAGTGGATGTATTTTTAAGTAACGTGCAGGGAAAACATTCCATATTCAAATTATGACAGCTGGGGTCATCAAGGCTTTGCAAAGTTCTAAAAGTGGGATATATACTTTTAACTTTTGTCAAGTTGTGATTTAAAATTAATCAAAAAAAACATAAGGACATCTTACTTTTGTCATTCCTGTCTTAAAGACTCTTTACACGTGAAAAGATGAAACATTTATAAAATTAGCCCAATTTTTCTAAAAATAAGGGTAGTTTTGATGGTTGTGACTTAAAAAAAAAAAAACCCCGCAGGAACAAGGTTATAATTTTAACACTGCAAGTTTTCAAAAAGGGCAGGAGTAAGTTTTGTATTTTTAAGCCATTTAAAAAAGATAGTTAAAATTTAATAATAATTATAAAAATTATGACTATAAAATCAGTATTAGAAAATTAATAATATAGATCAATGTAAATAAAGTAAAATTATGCATAATCCTACTTTCCAGAGATAACTAATAATATTTAGGTGTGTTTCTTTCTAATCATTTTTTATATGCATATATGGCATGTATTTTTTTAAACACATTCAGTACTCCACTTCCTTTTGTTTGTTTTGCTTTTTTCATTTAACATTATATCATGAGCATTTTCTTATGTCCTTAAAAGGTCTACGGAAACATTTTATAATAGTTCCATAACATTATGTAGTTTATTTAACTATTACCCTATTTCTGGTTACTTAGGATGTAATAAATTTTTGCTGTTGTTGATAAGGCTGAAATGAATAACTGGGTATACAAATCTTTGTTTACATTGGTCTCTCTTTTAATGATAGTTGCCTAAAACTTGGAATTACTGGCACATATTGCCAAAAATATAGTAGAAATGTGCTAATTTCTACTCCCCTTAATTTTATATGAGAGTGCTTGTTTTATTGCATCCTTAACAAACTGGTTGTGTTTGAAGAGAACTTTGCTATTATTTTGGGCCTTGAGGCATTTGTTGAAGAGATTAGTGGATGAGTCCACATTTTTGTGATGCTATCTGGAGGCACTTAGCTATTTTGGGTTATGTACCTCTTTGCTTTTATAAGGGCAGACTCTAATCACAAGATTAGATAAAGTATATGGAATATTTACTTATCAGTCTTACCAAGAGCAAATTATTCGGACCCACTTATCTTGATTCAGCTATTCAATTAGTAAACTTTTTACAATTAGTGAAAAGGCTACTGAAGGTTAAAAATTTCAGTTGATTATTTTCCCCTAAAGTAGGATAAGCTAGGCTTTTAGGAAAAGAATAGGGTTGAAATAAATTGTTTAGAAAATTGATCAAAAGTAGTAGTTACTTAGTCCCTAATTCTTTGTGTGTGTGTGTGTGTATTTAGAAAATCTACATGGAATGGAAAGATTAGAAATAGAGCATGAAAGGCTGGGGAAGGGAAGTGACTATGAATAAAAGAACTTCTGTATTAACCTGGAAAAATGCATTTTACTTTTGTTTCTACCTTATTAACTCTGAAAGATCACAAGTCCTCTTTCTTGAAATAATATTTTTGTGTTTATAACTGCTGAAATGACTTCTACTTAAATTTTGAGAGAATAAACTATTTGAAAGTTTTGTTGACCCATTAGTAAAATTTTTTTTTCATTTCCTGTACTACATGGATTTTATTTATTTATTTTTGATACCGGGTCTTGCTCTGTTGCTCAGGCTAGAGTGCAGCAGTGCAAACACAGTTCACTGTAGTCTTGAACTCTTGGGCTCAAGCCATCCTTCCATCTGAGCCTCTCAGGTAGCTGGGACTACAGGTGTAGCTGGGACATAGGTCTCCCTATGTTGCCCAGGCTGGTTTTGAACCCCTAGGCTCAGGTGATTTCCTGCCTTGGTCTCCCTAAGTGCTGGGATTACAGATGTGACCCATTGCAGCTGGCCAGAAAAAAACATTTAAAGTTTTAAGTTAGCTGCAAATATTAAAAATGAGTTAAAAAAATTTGGTATGGCTTCCATTTTATTAACTATTTTAATATTGCAGACCCATATCTTCTCTTAATGATACTGAATTTAGTATATTTGTTAAAAAATAAAGTTTTATGACTACCTGTTTTGGTATCAAAATTAGTTTTTTTTTTAATTTGAAAATTTTAATGTTACAACTTAAAGGTAGGTGTTACCAAAGTATGTTAAGCAAAAGTGCCAAGTTCTTGTTAGCTTTCAGATCATGCCTCCAGAGATGTAAGTTTAACTATTATGATAATAACAAAGTAGTAATTATGCCATGTGCCAAGGATTCTATTAGACGCTTTACTACAGATAATTAAATTTTAATCACAGTGCCCTGAACAGCATGTAATGGGTAAACCGAGGGACAGACAGCTTAAGAACCAGTTTAAAGGCTGAGTGTGGTGGCTCATACCTGTGATCCCAGCATTTTGGGAGGCCAAGGCGGGCGGATCACTTGAGGTCAGGAGTTCAAGGCCAGCCTGGCCAACATGGTGAAACCTTGTCTCTACTAAAAATACAAAAAAAAAAAACAAAAAAAATTAGCCAGGTATGGTGGTACGTGCCTGTAATCACAGCTGTTTGGGAGGCTGAGGTGAGAGAATTGCTTGAACCCAGGGCCTGGAGGTTGCAGTGAGCCAAGATCTTGACACTGCAGTCCAGCCTGGGTGACAGAGTGAGACTCCATCTCAAAAAACAAACAAACAAAAAACCTAAAAACAAAACCAGCTTAAAGTCATACAGGTAATAGGAAGTCAAGCAGGAGTTCCAAACCAGATCTCTCTTGCTACCTTTACAGCCTTGCTACTCAGCCTGGCCCACAGACCAGAAGCAATTGGTGAGACCTGGGAACATAAAGAAATGAAAAATTTTGGTCACTGATACCTGCAGTGCCAAACCTGCATTTTAACAAGGTCCACATGATTTGTATGCACGTTAAAGTTTGAAAAGCACTGGTTTGAAATGCAGATTATCTATTAACATTTTCCACTAGAGAAGGTGGGTAACTCTTGAATTAGTCAGTGTCTCCACCACTTTGAATTGCTAATCCAGCTGCTTTTTTGCTTCAGATCCTGTTTAATCCAGAGGAACAATTGACTAATTCTGCTTGTGGACATTCAGTGTCAAAGTCTTAACCACACCAAGTACAGCTCAGTGTTTTTACAGCTTTTACTCATGGACTGAACACATCAGTTTTATAGTCCATGGCTTTATTCTGGATAGGCATTTCCCAAATTAAAGGGAACAATGCTGAAAATAGCATTTTCTAAGGAAATTTGAAATCTTTTGGAATATTTGATGTGTTTTATGGCTAGTAAGGAAACAGATTTGTATAAACTGGCTTCCTTACTAATTTCATTTTGTGAACTTAATTCTCTCACAGGGACAGTGATAGGTAAGGCTAACAGACTGTAGAGCAGCGCTGTTCTGTAGAAATATAATGCAAGATTCCTATAATTTTAAATTTTCTAGTAGCCACATTAAAAAGGTAAAAAGAGGCCTGGCGTGGTGGCTTATGCCTGTAATCTCAGCACTTTGGAAGGCTGAGGCGGGCAGATCTCTTGAGGTTAGGAATTTGAGATCAGGTGGCTAACATGGTGAAACTCTGTCTCTACCAGAAATACAAAAAAATTTAGCCAGGCGTGGTGGTGCCTATCTGTAGTCCCACCTGCTCAGGAGGATAAGGCACTACATTCACTTGAACCCAGGAGGTAGAGGTTGGAGATCATGCCACTGCACTCCACCCTGGGTGACAGAGCAAGACTCTTATCTCAAAAAAAAAAAAAAAAAAAGTGAAATGTAGTCCAACCAATAAAATTGTGTTTAATGGGAAAATACATTGCTTCAGTTATAAAATTTAAATGAATTAAAATTGAATTAAAAGTTAAGTTCTTCAGTCCCATCAGCCACATTTCTATATCTGATGGTACTGGTTTGTGTCTGATGTAACTGATTTCAGACATATGAAATAGATCACCATCCTAGATGGTAAGTGAATGCCACTGGATATTGTAGTCTGTTAATATAAATAACATTGTAGAGGAGGGCCCAGTCGTTCACAACCTATATTCTTAGTGCTTTGGGAGGCCACGGTGGGAGGGTTGCTTGAGGATAAGAGTTCAAAACCAGCCTGGGCAACATATTGAGACCCCATTTCTTCAAAAGTGAAAAAATGAACATTAAAACAAATTATTGCACAGAGAATAAAGAAGCAATAAAAAAAGCAATTTAGATCATAAATCATTTATTGATTCCCCCCTTTTCATAGTTTGAGTTAATTTTCCTTTTATTGGCTCATAATTTCTTAACTCTTCAACTGCACTAAACTCTTAAGATTAGAGCCAGGAGTTAGGGTACCATCCACTTTCCCTCCCTATGGTCTTAGATTCTTCTTTTTTTTTTTTTTTTTTTTGAGACAGAGTCTCGCTCTGTCGCCAGGCGCCAGGCTGGAGTGCAGTGGCACTATCTCGGCTCTCTTCACCCTCCACCTCCCAGGTTCAAGCAATTCTCCTGCCTTAGCCTCCCGAGTAGCTGGGACTACAGGCGCGCGCCACCACGCCCAGCTAATTTTTTTGTATTTTTTAATAGAGACGAGGTTTAACCATGTTGGCCAGGATGGTCTCAATCTCTTGACCTGGTGATCCGCCTGCCTCGGCCTCCCAAAGCGCTAGGATTACAGGCGTGAGCCACCGCGCCCGGCCAGATTCTTCTTTTTTATTTTTATTTTTATTTATTTTTTTAAAGATGGGGTTTCACCATATTGGTCAGGCTGGTCTTGAACTCCTGATCTCAGGTGATCCGCCCACCTCAGCCTCCCAAAGTGCTGGGATAACAGGCGTGAGCCACTAAGCCCGGCTCAGATTCTTCTTTTATAGCCCGCATACTTCTCTGGAAAGTGAGGCAATTAAGTGTGTCAAATAGGATGGTCTTGAATGGGGCCCAGAGGTTGTAAAATTTTATGTGTGTACCTGGTTCACCTGGTATAGATAAAATACTGATGTCCAGGCTTTACCTTTCTAGATTCTGATACTTTACATATTAAATAAGCTGCTCTAAGTGTTTCTGAAGTTAAGGAATCTTTCGGACCATCAAACCGAGCAACTGACTCTCAAAGGCTGCATACTGGAATTTAGCACGTCGTGCTGCTGTTGCAATGCTTTTAATTTTTTCCTAGGCTAAGGCTTCCCAGGCTGCTGTTTTTTTCCTCCCCCCTTTGCAGATGGATTTTGCAGGCTGTTAAATCCCATCCACGAAGACCTGCCCTGACAGTGCCCCTTTCCTAAGTGCTGTTAAAGGAACCTGAGCCTGCGAGGTAGACCGTGGCCATGTGACTGCTAAACTGGTTGCCAGCGGCGCGGCCATTTTTGAGGCGGGCACCCAACCTCTTGCCCTTTAAACTGCGGGGTGGCGGGGACGCAGTTACCAGGACTCAAGATGGCCACCGCGCCCGCTAGTCAGCTCGCTAGCCCGCGCGCCAGTGCGCCAGTACGAGACTCGCGGTGGCCCGCGGTGCCCGGGGACGATCTCCAGCCCTTCGCCCGGGGCGGAGCGCCCGCCTCCGTCCGGCCGCGGCCAATCAGCTCGTGGGGCCGGCTCGCCCGGGGCCGCCCGCGCGCGGGGTGTGTAAGGACGCGCTCCCAGTCGCTGAGTGCCCGAGCCGGGAAGCAGTTGCTGTGATACCTGCTGCTGCCCTAGCGGACGCAGAGCATCGGACGCGGGCGCCGTGGCGAGGGGCAGGAGGGCGAAGCCATGACGTCCGTCAGGTAACGAGCTGGCAGCCGCCTCGACTGCTCGGGGCTGGGCGTTAGCCTCCCGAGCGCCAGAGCACTGTCGCCCCTTCTCGCGGGTGGTCTGGAGCCTGCCTCCGCCGCCGGTCCGCCTCGTGTTGGGGGTTCCCTCCGCACTTTTCATTGGGCATTTCTTCTTTCCTCAGAAGTTTTTGGGTTTGTGGCACATTGCGGAGTCCTGTGTGTTGCTGCTTGGTTGAGGTGACCCTCTCCCAGATTCCAGGGTTGCAAGCGTTTTTGGGTGTGTAGTGGATTTTCCATGAAAAATGTGCCCCACCCGCATCCCCGGGGGGCGGCCCAGGGCCCGAGGGAACGTGGCGTGCACAGTGTGTGTCATGCCTGTGTGTCATGCCTTCTGACAGAACTTCATTGTTGGCCGGGAGCAGACCTGCAAAGTTGGCTCTTCTCTGATGCAGGTACATTACCCTCAAGTTGTGAAATTGTGTGTCTCTTAAATGTTTGCTCATGACTGGAATTAGGACCCTCGTTCCCGAAGGTACCATCTTGTTTCTTTCCTCCTTTTATCTGAGGGTCACAAGTGAAATGAGTTGAGAGATATTGGGCATGTAGGGAAAGCCAAGAAACTGGAGACTTTTCCCCCAATTGCTCTTCCAGTTTGGAAGGTTTTTTTTTTGTTGTTGTTGTTGTTAATGGCGACAGAATAATGGGCTTGTCCACTTTCTCCCAGTAGCCTTGACTGAATGTTTAATTTACGCTAGTTCAACTATTTATAAAAAGAGATCAATTTCTTTATGTACTCAGTGTCCTGACTGGTCTTTTTCAAAAGCAGAACTTGGGCGTTATTGTTCCAGAGAAAGGAAGGCCCCAGCACAAAAATGTGAAGAGAAATAACATAAGCTCATTTTTGGTCTGTGAGCTTTCCAGGCTTCACACGTCTTGGTGATTTAAGGTGATTCTGAATGGTAACTTTTACTACCTTGTGTTTAAGAGACAGCTTGAGAACCTAACCCTCGGTAAGATCAGGTAAGATACTAAGATACAACTGTGCTGAACTGGGACACAGTCTGTCTCTTAAATTGCATAATTCTGTATTTTTTTTTTTGAGACGGTGTTTCGCTCTTGTTCCCCAGGCTGGAGTGCAATGGCGCGATCTCTGCTCACTGCACCCTCCGCCTCCTGGGTTCAAGGAATTCTCCTGCCTCAGCCACCCGAGCAGCTGGGACTACAGGCGCCCGCCACCATGCTCAGCTAATTTTGTATTTTTAGTAGACACAGGGTTTCACCATATTGGTCAGGCTGGTCTCGAACTCCTGACCTCAAGTGATCCACCTGCCTCGGCCTCCCAAAGTGCGTAATGCGCGAGTCACCACGCACAGCCTAAATTGCATAATTCTGTACTAACGTAGACAAAGTACTTATCTCATTATGCAGAAGGAGATTCAGGTGCTGAAACATGGAGACCCACATGGAAAGATTTCACAGTAAATTATGTTGGGGCCTATAAATCTAGCTTTTAAAGCTAACAGTATTTTATAATGAATTAGAATTAGGCTGTTATACCCAGAGTTAATTCCCCTTCTTCCCATTTCCACTCCCATCATCGCAGAATGCTACTAATTAGGTGTACAGGTCAAATACGTTCTGGGTTAAGAATCAGGTGTTATGTGGATTCAGTTTTAATTGACTATCATCTTCCTGACCATGCCTCTTTGGAAAAACATCCGAATCTAAAGCTTCTGCTGTTTAACAAGTGACATCAGGGTGTATCTTTTTAAGGAAGAGGTTGATAATTGTTTTTAAAAGACTGATGTAAAGGTTGACACCAGCCTTACTTGGCATGTTTTGAAAGGATGGATTAACTGATAATAAAATTTATTTATGCTTGTTTCTTCAGATGTCAGTTTATTTTATATAATCTTGAACTATAGTAATATGACTTGAAAAAGCTCTTTTAGATGGTATTTAAACCAGTTAACTACATTTTACACCTGAGGAAACTGGGGAAGAAAATTTGAGTGCCTTGTGCAAAATCAGGTAGTGGCAAAGTTAGGAATTGAATCCAGATTTCCATGATCTAGTGCTCTGCATGGTGCCTTTATAGAAACGATATACTACTTGAATTTCCTGAAAAAGCTGCTTCGGTGGACGTCAATGATAAAGTATCATATGAGAGACAACTATAGTAACTCTTTTACTTTCTTCTTATCTTGCAAAGACTTGATTAATGGGGTTCAGAAGCAGGCAGGGTTAGCCAAGAGAACACAGCTGCTGGGAGTTGGGAGGAAGAGCAGGGAGGCCATTGAAAGTGAAGTGACTCTGTATGGTGATAGTTTTGAATAAGTTGGTAATTCTACAGATAGCAGCCATTTCCTGGTGAACACTACGTTTAAGGCAATTATGCCATATCTTTAGTTTTTGCATTCATGATATCAGGTATGTTCCTGTCAGAGGCATTTGAATCAGAGTGACTCCATCTTGAATAGGGGCTGGATAAAATAAGGCTGAGACCTACTGGGCTGCATTCCCAGGAGGTCAGGCATTCTTAGTCTCAGGATGAGATAAGAGGTTGGCGGAAGATACAGGTCACAAAGACCCTACAACAGGATGCAGTAAAGAAGACAGCAAAACCAAGATGGCGATGAGAGTGACATCTGATTGTCCTCACTGCTCATTATACACTAATTATAATACATTAGCATGCTAAAAGACACTTCCACCAATGCCATGACAGTTTACAAATGCCATGGGAACATTCAGACCTTACCCTATAGAGTCTAAAAAGGTGAGAGACCCCCCAGTTCTGAGAAATCATTACCCCTTTCCTGGAAAACTCATGATTAATCTGCTTATTTAGCATATAATCAAGAAATAACAAAAACAATACACTCAGTTGAGCAGCCCATCCTCCTGCTCTGTCTTAGGAGTAGTCATCTTTTTGTTTCTTTACTTCTCTAATAAACTTGCTTTCACTTTATGGACTTGCCCTGAATTCTTCATTGCACGAGGTCTAAGAACCCTCTCTTGGGGTCTAGATTGGGACCCCTTTCTGTTAACATTCCCATTTTGTGCTCAGTCTAACGGTAGCTTAAAAGTTAGGTATTATTGACCTCCTTTTACTGATAAGCTGAATGATTACAAGATATCCATTAATGACTTTGTGTCCGATGTTCTTGTTTTTACACTATCCTTAAAACAATTGTTGCTAAATGTGGTAATGTGACTGTTTTCATAGCAATGGCTATGAAAGAATATAGGATTGGAAATCAGTGAGGACCAATGGTCAGAATATCTGGGGCCCAACTGAGGGCCTTTTTATGAGTTACTGATCTTCCATTTCTCTTTTCTATTCTGGACATTTGTTTAATGAAATAACTCCGTAGTAGAGATATGCATCCTACCAGTGTTGGGTAAGTGTAAAAGTGCTTTTAAATTTTAAAGCATTTTAAAAATGGAATAAAAGCACTTTGAGCACTTAGAGAATGGTGTCATCTGAAAAAAAAAAGTTTAAATCTTAAATTTTTAGACAGGAAACAAACTTACCTATCTAATTCTGTCATTTTACAGTTGAAGAAATTAAAGCCCAGAGATACTGTGCTGTGTTCAAGTTCACACAGTTACATATCTTGAACTAGATATGAGATCTTTACGTACCTTGCTCAGTGCCTTTTCTAGTGTAGCATTAAACTATTAGGAATTTCTAAATAATGATTTTTTTTGGTCTCTTTAGGAATTCCTAAATAATGATTTTAAATAAAAACTTTTTTTTTTTGAACTTAAGATCTTTGAATATGGCTGGAGATAGTCTTTTATCATTTGTTTCTATTCTACTTAATTACTGATGAAGAGTATAAATTTATATCCTTTGAAACCAGGTATCCTTGGAGAACAACTTATATCCTTTGTTATATATATCAGATTCCTACTGGTCTTCATTTGGGAAATAATAGAACATATTTGATAAATTGATGTGTTTGTCATTTTAAATTGGACCAATAGTTAAGTTGGCACCTGAGTGAAATTCAGGAGACAGAGGAAAATGCAGAATGTCAGGATTCAAAGAAGATCTTACTTAGCATTTTACTTTTTTCCTTTTCTATACTGGACCTTGTGTCTAAAGTAAAGTGAAATGTCCTACTTAGACAGTGGTAGAGCCTAAGATAGAATTTAGATCTTCTGACTCCTACTTTATTCATTTTTTCACTGAGCAACGTTATTTCAAAATTCCCCTCTGAATATTGACTTGTTTTCCTAACATCAGTGTCTAGTCTGGTTTTGGGCATTGCTTACAGTTTGGGTTTGTGCCAGGGAAGACTAGGGAATGGAGTTGGGGAGTGTTTGTTGTAGAGCTAAGGAGCCCTATTCTTTGGTCTGCCCAGATAGGTCAGGTTTGGTCTAAAACTATTCTGGGACTCTGGACATCACTGTGCCCTACATGATGATTCTGGAACCACTTTTGTGGGTTAAGCCTACCTTGGAAAATTTATGTGGACGGTCGGTGGGGTCCTGGGGTATTTTCCTCCTGACACTCCAAACTTTTTGAGTTAGGTCCAATAGAATCTGCCAAGCCACTCAGAACATTCATATGGAGACTAAAATCTGGCTAAGAATGAAACTATCTTTGTTGAGTTGGTTTCTTTAGAGTCTTTAAACAGTTTTCAAACTCATTTTTACTTGGGTTTTTAAAATTAGAATTGTAAATTCACGTTACTGCACAATTTTTTTTATGGTGTGGGATTTCTTAGGTAAGTGAGCTTTTAAAATAAAATGAAATTGTTTCGTTTATGGAATATTTTGAAGAACTAAAACAGTAATCTTTCTTTCATGTGCAATGGTGTCAGCTGTTAATGCTCCTATTTATAAATAGGTCATCTTTGTTTGAAAAAAGCATATAAGGTTTTCTAACTCCAAATCTTTCCAGCTATAATATTGCTACATTAAGCAGAACTGTCAAAGATAAAACTTTGAATCAAAGTGATTTTCTAGACTGTTTGAATGTTAATCTTTCCTGTAATATCGGTTAACAATCATGTCTCCTTATCTCTTCATACCTCCTTGGTTTTATTTTATTTTTTTATTTTTTGAGACAGGATTTTGCTCTGTTGCCCTTGCTGGAGTGTGGTGGTATGAACATAGCTCACTGCAACCTCAGCCTCTGGGTTCAAGCTATCCTCCCATTTCAGCCTCCTAAGTAACTGAGAGTATTCCCACCTGTAGTCCCTACAGTCTCACCTGTAGTCCTATAGTCCCACCTTTGTATTTTTTCTAGAGATGGGATTTCGCCATATTGCCCAGGCTGGTTTTGAACTCCAGAGCTCAAGTGATTCACCCACTTTGACCTCTCAAAGTGCTGGCTGGGCCTCCCAAAATGCTGGGATTACAGGTGTGAGCTGCTGTGCCCAGCCACATCCTTGTTTTTAAATTGGTATTTAAAAAATACTATGGCAGGGCATAGTGGCACATGCCTGTAATCTCAGCACTCTGGGAGGCCAGAGTGGATCACTTTGAGGCCAGGAGTTTCAGGCCAGCCTGGGCAATATGGCAAAACCCTGTCTCTACAAAAACGAAAATTTGCAGGATGTGGTGGTGTGCGCCTGTAGTCCCAGCTGCTAGAGAAGGTGAGTCAGGAGGATCCCTTGATCCTGTAATGAAATATACTACTAATAAAATAAAAATACTGTAATAAAACATAGATATACTTTTTTTTTTTTTTTTTTACTTTTTTAGCTGGCATTCTGGTCTGAGATTTTAATTTTTTAAATAGCAAAACTAGGTTATGAATAGGATGACCATATGTCCCAGTTTGCCCAGGACAATCTTGGATCATCCCTGTTATCCTGACGTTATCATGTTTATTTTTTTCTTTTGTAGACACAGGGTCTTGCTCTGTTACCCAGCTGTAGTGCAGCAGTGTGATCATGGCTCATTGTAACCTTGAACTCCTGGGCTCAGGTGATCCTCCCACCTCAGCTTTCCAGAGAGGCTGGGACTAAACACACACCACCACGCCTGGGGTCTTGCCATGTTGCTGAGGCTGTTCTTAAACCTCCTGGCCTCAAACTCTTGGTCAAGTGATCCTCCCACTTCAGCCTCCTAAAGTGCTGGGATTATAGGCATGAGCCACTGTGCCTGACTATCCTGACATAATTATTAATAGACACATAAATATGTCTCATTTACTCTCAAAAGTGTCCCATTTGGATAATACATTATCTGGTCACTTACATATACATTATCATTTTGTTGTACTAGGTTTTATTTGTTGAAATGTTATTTGAAATAGGACTGTAAGATAATGGAATACTGGTCTATTTTGAGTACATTTGGATGCTTTTCATTGGTCAAACATTTTTATTGTATGGAGAGTTCTGAGTGTAGAAATGTAGTGTATTGAACAGTAATGCACATGATTTGAAATTAGGGATTATTTGTTATCTGACTTTTGGCAGGTTATATAACCTTGAGGAACCTCTTGTTTCCTCATCCATTAAACAGAGATAATAGCAATATGTATCCTACATGGGTGTTTTGAAGATATTAAAGAGATGACATATCAAAAAATGCATTTTAAGCTGAAAATTGTTATATAAGTGTTAGTCATGTCACATGTGTGCCTTTCTCCAAATTGAATTTAAAATGAGTAATTTTACCTAGTTTAGGGGAACCTACTATTTGATAGAGCACTGGCAGTGTTTTGGTGTAAAGGGGAGCAGGGAAATAATGTAGTTGGAAGTATATGCTGGCCTGAGGTTTTCTGCAGGGAGAGTTTGAAATTTTAACATTTGTGTGTTGAAAACAGTGATCCAATGGAAAGCAGAAAAATAAATGATGCTTGACAGAAGAAAGAGATCAATGTTGAGTAGGCAAGAAGGATAGAATCTAGAATACAGATGGAAGGATTGGTTTTACATAACCAAGAGACATTTCCCTAGTTTGTTCAGTTTTTTAAAAATACCAACAATATATAATACATATATTTTTTTAAACAGAGTCTTGGTCTGTTGCCCAGGCGGGAGTACAGCTGCCCGATCTCGGCTCACTGCAACCTACCTTTCCTGGGCTCAAGGGATTCTCCTGCCTCAGCCACCTGAGTAGCTGGGATTACAGGTGCGCACCACCGAGTTGTGCTAATTTTTTATTTTTTGGTAGAGAAAAAATTTCACCATGTTGGCCAGGCTGGTCTGGAACTCCTAACCTCAAGTGATCTGCCTGCCTCAGCCACCCAGAGTACTGGGATTACAGGCATGGGTCACCGTGCCTGGCTCTCTCAATATAATTTATATAAAGTCAAATCAGCCTTTTGTTTCCTTTCCCCTTTCCCTTTCTCTTTCCCTTCCTTTCCCGTTTTCTTTCTTCTTTCACCTTTCCTTTCTCCTTTCCCCTCCCCAAGGTCTTACTTTGTCACCCAGGCTTGAATGCAGTGGCGCAAACATGTCTTACTGCAACCTTGACTTCCCCAGCGCAAGCCATCCACTCGCTTTAGCCCCCCAGGTAGCTGGGAATAACGGTGTGCATCACCATGCCTGCCTTTTTTTTTTTTTTTTTTTTTTTGTATTTTTTGTAACAATGTCAGGAGTGGGGTGCGGGGGGATGTCTTGCCATGTTGCCCAGGCTGGTCTTGAACTCTTGAGCTCAAGTGATCTACCTGCCTCAGCCTCCCAAAGTGTTGGTATTACAGGTGTGTAATCTCACTGTGCCTGACCCAGCCTCTTTTTAATTAATTCTGTCCCCCTTCCCACCCAGGCAACCACTCTCTGACTTCTTTTACTGTAGATACTAGTTTTGTCTATTCTAGAACTTCACATAAATGGAATCATACAGCAAGGAATATTTTGTGTCTGATTACTTTTGTTCAATATAACAATTTTGAGATTCACCCATTTTGATGTGTGTATCAGTAGTTTGTCCCTTTTATTGCCAAGAAATATTCCATTATATGTATGTAGCAATAAGTCTCCTGTTGATGGACTTTGGGTTATTTTCAGTGTTTGGTCACTATGAATAAAGTTGCTATGAACATTTTTGTACATATCTTTACATGGACTTGGGTAAATACCTAGGAGTGAAATTACGGTAGATTTATGTTTAACTTTAGAAACCACTAAACTTTTCCAGAAGGAAAATTTAACACATTGTATATTCCCACCAGTGGTTTTATGAAAGTTCAGTTTTCCACATTCTTGACAATGTTTGGCATTTTGAAATTTAGGCATTCTGGTTAGAGTATAGTTGTGTTTCATCATGGTTTTAGTTTATTTCCTTGATGGCTGATAGTGATATGATTATTGGCCATTTGCTTATTTTTTAATTTGAAGTGTCAGTTCAATTCTGAAATATTATGACTCAATGTTTCTTTGTATAGATATGCCATGATTTACCCATTTATCATTTGATCGATATTTGGGTTATCTTCACTTTGGGGCTATTATGAATAATGGTGCTATAAACATTTATGTAGAAGTTTTTATTAAACATTTATGTACAAACCTATTTTATTGGGTTGTCTTTTTGTTGCTGATTTGTAGGAGTTCTTTTTATATCTGAATACAAGTTATTTGCCAGGTTTGTCAGATTTTACACACAGACACACACACACACACACACACAGTATTTTCTCCTGATCTGAGCTATGCTGTTTTATTTTCTTAACAATGTCTTTTGAGAGCAGAAGTTTCAAATTTTGAGCAAGTTGAATTTGTTGATCTTATTTTATGGTATTACCTTTTCTAAGAAGTCTTTCCTTACCCTCTGCTAGGCTTGTGAAACTATTCTCATGTTTTTTTCTAAAAGCTTTATAGTTTATCTTTTGTATTCAGGCCTATGATCTATCTTTAATCTTTTGCTGTCATGTAACGGTTTCTCAAAGGATTCTCAATTGATTAGATAGCTATGGGTCTTTTCTTGGATTCATTCTATTCTGTTGATCTATTTGTATCTCCTTATGCCAATACCACACTGACTTAATTATTGTAGCTTTGTAAGATTGGTATTGTTACTTTAAATTTTGATAGAATTCAGCAGTGAAGCCATGTGGGCCTGAAGTGGTTTTGCAGGAAAGAGTAGAAGGTTTTAAATTAGTTTAATTACTTTAACTGCTATATAAACATTCAGATTTTTCATTTTTCATTTTCAAAAAAGTTGCATTTTTAAATGAATTTATTTTAAATTTTTCAGTCGTTATACAGTTGTTCATAAGATTTCTTAATATTCTGCTGTTGCCTGTATGAACTGCTATATTTCTCCATTTGTATTCTTGATGTTGGTACTTCTTTTGAATTTTTGTATCAATTTTACTAGGGTTTTAGTAATTTTTTCGAAAATCCAGATTTTTATTTTGTTGGATTTCTGTTTTGGTCATGTATTTTTTTTTTTTTTTTGAGACAGAGTTTCACTCTTGTTGCCCATGCTGGAGTGCAATGGTATGATCTTGGCTCACCACAACCTCCACCTCCTGGGTTCAAGCAATTCTCCCGCCTCAGCCTCCTGAGTAGGTGAGATTACAGGCATCTGTCACTATGCTTAGCTAATTTTGTATTTTTTTTTTTTTTTTTTTTTAGTAGAAAGGGAGTTTCTCCATATTGGTCAGGCTGGTCTCAAAATCCCGACCTCAGGTGATTCGCCCGCCTTGGCCTCCCAAAGTGCTAGGATTACAGGTATGAGCCACTGCGCTCTGCCCATGTGGTAATTTTATGTTTACTTTATGAGGGACTGCCAAACTATTTTTCAAAGTGGCTAGATCACTTTATAATTTGCAACAGCAATGTATGAAGATTCCAGTTTCTCCATATTCTTGTCAATACTTGTTAGTGTTCTAATCTTCGCTGAGAGGTTCTGTGTGCTTGTTGGAGCACGCTTTCAGCACTCAACCAGGCTTACAGTTCATCCATAGCACTGACTTCCTGTTTTTGCTGAGCTCCATGCTCAGTCAGTGGTGGTGATTGCTTAGGGCCTTTCTTTTTTTTTTTTTTTTTTTTGTTTGAGACAGAGTCTCACACTGTCACGGAGGCTGGAGTGCAGTGACACGATCTCAGCTCACTGCAACCTCGTCTCCCAGATTCAAGCAAATCCCCTGCCCCAGCCTCCTGAGTATCTGGTATTACAGGAGCCCACCACCACGCCCAACTAATTTTTTGTATTTTTAGTAGAGACGGGGTTTCACTATGTTGGCAGGCTGGTCTCAAATACTGGACCCCGTGATCCACCTGCCTTGGCCTCCCAAGTGCTGGGATTACAGGCGTGAGCCACAGTGCCCGGCCAGCCCTGGGCACACTCTTGTGGCCTTCCAGAGTCTTAGGAATTTCGGAACTTTTCAAAATTCCCTATGGACATCTCATTCTCCTACTTTCATGTGTTTTGGTTAGCTTGTTTGCCCCAGCTGCTTCAGGTAGCTGAAATGTTAAGCAACTGTAGCTGATTGTTTCTGACAAATAAATACTTTAGGGGAAAAGGCTGTTAGCAATGGGCAAGCTCTGAATCAGCTTAAATATTGGGAAGTCTTGAGAGTGGGGTTTTTCAGGGAACTGCCAGTCAGCTCAAATAATAGCAGTGCTCTGAAAATGGGACTTTGAAGGAGCTCTAGCCCTGTTCTATCACCTCCACTGTCTGCTAGGCTCCTGGATTCCACTGTTTGTGGGCTGTTACTTTTCATGGCTAGCCTGGAGCTGGGAAGAGGGGGATGGGAATAGGGCATGTTAAAATGCCACAAAGCTTGCTGTTCTTAGTGAGATTCAGCCATCTTTTTTGAATAAATGCTCCTTGGATTGTTACAAGCCTTTTGGCTAATATTCAGAGTTCTGGGCTGGGCACGCTGGCTCTTGCCTGTAATCCCAGCACTCTGGGAGGCCGAGGCGGGTGGATCACGAGGTCAGGAGTTTGAGACCAGCCTGGCCAACATAGTAAAACCCCATCTCTACTAAAAATACAAAAATTTGCTGGGCATGGTGGCGGGCACCTGTAATCCCATCTACTCGGGAGGCTGAGGCAGGAGAATCACTTGAACCTGGGAGGCAGAGGTTGCAGTGAGCCGGGCTTGTGCCATTTTATTCCAGCTTGGGCGACAGTGGGAGACTACGTCTCAAAAAAAAAAAAAATAGTGTCAAAAGTCAACTTTTTCAGAACTCTGATTTTTTTTTCTCAGCCTCCTGAGTAGCTGGGATTACAGGCACTCACCACCACGCCCAGCTAATTTTTGTGTTTTTAGTAGAGACAGGGTTTCACCATATTGGCCAGGCTGGTCTCAAACTCCTGACCTTGTGATCCACCAGCCTCTGCCTCCCAGAGTGCTGGTATTACAGGCGTGAGCCACCGTGTCCGGTCCGATTTTTGACTTTTTTTTGGCCAGTGTTCTTGCTTTTATGGAAGAGAGGATTTTTGGAGGTTCTTACTCTGCTGTTCCCAATGATGTCACCCTATTTTGTTTTTTAAGCATTAAAAAAAATTATTTTAAAATACAAAGATAGGGTCTCACTATGTGAAATACAAAGTGTGAGCCACCACGCCTGGCCTAAACATTTTTAATATATCTATTTTTATATCCTTTTCCTCCCTTTTTTTTTTTTTTGAAATACAACTCACAGAAATCACAAAAATAGTACAGAAAGTTCCTGTGCACTATTCACTCAACTTCAGTATTATACAATAGTGTTAAGTTGACTATAGACTTCATTAGAATTTTACCGGTTTTTTTATATACTTTTTAAATTGAGGAGATGGTGGTTTATAGTTCTATAAAATTTTATCATGTGTAGCTATTGCCACATTCAGGGTACCAAACTGTTCTGTTACCACAAAGAAATATCTTCAAATTATTTCTTTATGGTTATGCTTTTCTCTGAATCTTAACCCCTGGCAGCTACTGATCTGTTTTCTATCACTGTAATTTTGTGACTTCGAGAGCATTAGATAAATGGACTCATATAATCTGTTACCTGTAGATATGGCTTTTTTTTTCCACTTAGCATCATGCCTTTGAGATCTATTCAAGTTGTTGTATGTGTCATAGTTCATTTCTTTTTATTGCTTCTCTTTTATGGGTGTACCATAGTTTGTTTACCAATTTACCTGTTGAAGGACATTTATGTTTCCAGATTTTTACCTTTTTTCTTTTTTTTTTTTTTAGAGATATGGTCTTGCTTACTCTATCACTCAGGCCAGAGTGTATTGGCGTGATCACTGCACACTATAGTCCTCCTGGGCTTAAAGAATTATCCCACCTCAGCCTCCTGAGGAGCTAGGACTGTAGACATGCACAACGGCACCCAGCTAATTATTTTTATTTTTATTTTTTGTGGAGATGAGGTCTTACTATGTTGCCCAGGCTGGTCTTAAACTCCTGGCTTCAAGTGATCCTCCCACCTCAGCCTACCAAAGTGCTGGGATTATAGGTGTGAGCTACCATGGCTGGCCTAGTGTTTTATCTTTACAAATAAATCTGTTAGGAACTCTGTGCACTTAAGTTTTTCTTTCTCTAAGATAAATAATGTGTAGTGTGATTCCTTAATTTTTGATGTATCTGCTTGTTTTGCTAATTACTAAAAGAAGGATGCTAAATTAAGATTATATATTTGCCTATTTCTTTGTTTCTAAGTTTTTAAAGTATTTTGAAGCCATTTTATTTGGTGTGTATACACTTTGTATTGTTATCTTTTGTATTATTACCTTTTCTTGATGATTTGACCTATTCTCATGAAATCCCTTTATATCTGGTGATACTCCATATTTTAAAGTTTACCTTATCTGTTATTAATATAGCCACTGTAATTTATGATTAGTGTTTTCATGGTGTGTCTTTTTTCTAACTTTTTATTTTCACATCTTCTGTGTCTTTATAAAAGTGTATTTTGTTCTGGGCATACTGGCTGTAATCCTAGAACCTAGGGAAGCTGAGGCAGGAGTATAGCTTGAGCCCAAGAGTTTGAGACCAGCCTGGGCAATAGAGGGAGACCCAGTGTCTACTAAAAAGAAAAAAATTAACTGGGCATGGTGGCTATAGTCCCAGCTTCTTAGGAGGCTGAGGTGGGAGAATCTCTTGAGCTGGGGAGGTTGATGCTGCAGTGGGCCATGATTGCACCAATACCCTCCAGCCTGAGCAACAGAACAAGAGCCTATCTCAAAAAAAGAAAGAAAGAAAAGATCAGAATCTAGAATCACAGAATTGCTCAAAAACCCGTGGAATGATCATACGCTAGCCATTGGGAATACAAATGCAATTAAGACTTCAAAAAAATCTTACCCTTTGTTGTCTAGGTGATTAAGATCAGTTGACTGAGATAAAGTTCAAAGCAACCCCTAAAATAAACTAAGAAGTTCTTCAAAGGACTTTTAGAACTGAGCTGGAGGGATGAACGAATGTTTAGGAGGGAGGGATGCAGTGCCTTGAGACACAGTACCAGGAGCCATTTTCTGCGTTATTGTTACCACTCTTGAGTTGTGTTGGGAAAAGCTTGTATATCTTATGTGGAAGCCCTTGGGTAGGAGTTGATCAGGAAAAATTTCCCAAGACAGGTAGCATACAGGAAATTTTAAAAAGATAAATGGGAGTTTGCCAGGCAAAGGAAGTAGGAGAAGGACTTTACAGGCAGAGTCTTATTCAAAGAA
Organism: Cacajao melanocephalus; assembly: GCA_963573385.1. NCBI lineage: Eukaryota > Metazoa > Chordata > Mammalia > Primates > Pitheciidae > Cacajao > Cacajao melanocephalus. The sequence continues at coordinate 69,802 of CAUYLG010075698.1, forward strand.
CAGTAAAGCATTATGATTAAAATAGGTTGTATATATTAGAATGGTGAGAGGTAAGGCTAAAGAATTACTAAATTTTGGTGGTCTTAATGTGCACATTTCTTCCCATTTTAACAACTCTGAAATTGGCATACATCTTACAACTGATTGTTTTGCATCATCATTGAAAATTGGGATTATTTTATGAATAGTGGCATCTTAGATATGATAAAATATGGTAAGTTTGAGCTAGATTTAATGTCCTTTTTGTTACACTTTTGGATTTTATCCTATACATAATCAGAAGCTAGGTTTTAAGTAGAAAAATATTGTGGCTAGAATTGTTTAAAATAATACAATTCTGGTGATACTGTGCAGGATTTATTGTGGCTAAAAAAATTGCTAACAATGTAGAAATTCAGGCAATGTCTGTAGAGGGCCTAGTGCTCGTGGGTATATTGTGGGAGATCCTTGTACAAGAAGTGTTTGATAAAACCAAGATGATGTCCTTACTAATAAGATGGGGCTAGTTGATGCAGAGAGAAGAGTCATGTATAAAGCTGAGGTTTCTGGATTTAAAGAGAAGATGACTGGTGTAACAGTTAAAGGCAGTCATTGTTAGTGTTTATTCTGGCACCATAACATAACTAAACATTTCTGTTAGAGGGCTAATCACCATTCAGACGTTAATATATCAATAGCCAAAATTTTCTCAGGAACTCTTACTTATATATGTCAGTTTAAAATTTGTTGGTTGTCCAACAAAATAATAATTATAGTATTGGTTTATGTTGGCTGCAAGCCTAAATTATGAGACATTTATAAAATTGCTGCCCCCCGCCCCAAATAAAAAAGATTGTTCAGAGTCTCTCATCCTAGCATCCCTTCCAGAAAAAATATATTGCTAACATTTGGAACAAAAAGTAATCCCAGTACGGGTTAGTCATAGTTTTTGGCTAAAGACTAAACCTCATCTTTTTCACATTCTAGTAGAACAAGATAAAAATAAATGCTTGTTCATATAGTATCTTAATCACTTAAGAAGGGCATAGTATTTACTGGCCTGAACACTAGTTTATTTGTGTTTGTATTTAAGAAACCAGCCATTTTAAAGAATTTATGTTTTAACAGATTTCCTTTGTCAAATTATAATCTCATATAATCTCAGTTATATGTAGTGAAGAAAGGGGAAAGGTGACATGAGCAAAGTTTTATTTGCTTTTGAAAATAATTGTATCTTTTTTACTTAACTTACTATTTGTAGGTATCTTTTATGTGCTATTTCATTTAATTTTTAAGACAGGGTCTTACTTTGTCACCCAGGACTGGAGTGCAGTGATGCCATCACCGCTTTCTGCAGTCTCAACCTTCCTGGCTTAACTGATCCTCCCACCTCAGCCTCCCTGGTAGCTGGGATTATGGGTGTGCACCACCATGCCTGGCTCAATTTTTTGTGTTTTTATCTCTTTTCTTTTCTTTTTCCCTCCCTCCCTCCCTCTCTCTCTTACTCACTCTGTCTCTCTTCCTCTCTTTTCTCTCTCTCTCTCTCTCTTTCTCTCTTTCTTCTTTCTTTCTTGGTGGTAGCATACTCACAGCTCACTGTAGCTTCAACCTCCTGGGCTCAAGGATTCTTCCACCTCAGCCTCCCTAGTAGCTGGGACTATAGAGAGGCACTTGCCACTACCACGCCTGGCTTATTTTTGTATTTTTTGTAGAGATGGGGTCTTGCCATGTTGCCCAGGCTGGTTTTGAACTTCTGTGCACAGACAATCCGCCTGTCTCAGCCTCCCAAAGTGCTGGGATTACAGGTGTGATCCACTGTGTCCAGCCAATTTTTTTGTAGAGGTAGGGTTTTGGCATGTTGCCCTGGCTGGTCTTGAACTCCCGAACTCAAACCATCTATCTGCCTCAGCCTCCCAGAGTACTGGGATTACAGGTGTCAGCCACCATGTCCAGCCTGTGCTACTTTAAATTCCTTTCTCCTCACTCCTTCTAGCCACTACTTCTGCAAACAGTTTCATGCAGACATTGGACAATTGCAGCCTAATAGCATGTCTCATCAGGGTCTATGTTGCATACTTTCTCCATTGGGGAACTGTAGTGTGAAGATTGAGCACTAGTAGTCTTGTCTATATTACAGTTTTATAATAAAAATGCATTACATATTAAACAGTTTCACGAAACAAACTAATGACAGTTTACATCTGCCCCTATACTTTCAGTTGTAAGTAGCTAAAAACCAGCCTCAAACTGAAATAAACTACCAACATATGTAATTGAAAAGTCCAGATACCTGGGTGATGAAATAACCCATACAACAAACCTCCATGACACAAGTTTACCTGTGTAGCAGATCTGCACTTGTACACCTCTACTTAAAAGTTAAAAAAGCAAAACAAAACAAAAAGAAAAGTTCAGATGAAGTATAGGTTCAGGTAAAGCTTAATTAAGTGGCCCAACAACTTCATTAATGACCTGGTTTCTTTCAGTTTTTGCACTCTACTTTATGTGGTATAAAATTTATCCTAAGGCAGCCACCTTGAGACCATTAGGTTTTTAAGGCTTTTAGCACCTTCTTCATTTATATCTATTAGGAAAAAATATGTTTTGTATCTGAGCATTATAGGGAAAAATATTGGGTTCATTCTGATTTGCCTGACTTAGGTTACATGCCGATCTCTGAACTGATCACGATGGCTAGAGAAATATATCGACGGCTAGAGAAATATATTGTGCTGATTGGCCTAGGTTTTGGTTTGTCGCAGGGATCAATTCCACTCAAATTCAACTCTTGAGTGAGAAAATTTGGGGCAAAAGCCTCCTTTTACCTCCTGGCAAGGAACAGATGACAAGCACAGGATTCCTGTTTATTATAAGAATGACTTCAAATGACCTTAACTGAATTGTAATATTATTTGGCAACAAGTCAAACATGGTTAACATTTAGACCCAGAAATGGTGGATAGTTTGCTTAAGTCTCTCAACAAGCTACCTCAAGAACTGAGACTCTGGCCTGGCGTGGTGGCTCATGCCTGTAATCTCAGCACTTTGGGAGGCTGAGGCGGGCGGATCATTTGAGGTCAGGAGTTCAAAACCAGCTTGGCCAACGTGGTGAAACCCCGTCTCTACCAAAAATACAAAAAATAGCCAGGTGTGGTGCTGGGCACTTGTACTCTCAGCTACTCTGCAGGCTGAGAAAGGAGAATTGCTTAAGCCCTTGAGGCAGAGGTTACCGTGCGCAGACTTTAGTGCCTTTGCACTCCAGCCGGGGTGACAGAGTGATACTCCATATTAGAAAAAAAAAAAAAAAAAAAAGAACTGAGACTCAAGACATGAATTATTTGACTCTTGAATTGTACTTTGTTCTTAGAATCAATTATTGGGCTGTCTGTAAGACTATCTTTACTGAGTTTTCAAACAGAGTATAATAAACTCTTTTGGGAATGTGGTAGATGTTGAAAGGTTTGACTTCTTAAAAAGAGGTGTCATGATTATATTCCTTAAAACTGAGAGGGGAGTGGCTGAGCATAGTGGCTCATGCCTATAATCCCAGAACTTTGGGAGGCTGAGGTGGGCAGATCATAAGGTCAGGAGTTCGAGACCAGCCTGGCCAACATGGTGAAACTCTGTCTCTACTAAAAATACAAAAATTAGCTGGGCTTGGTGGTAGGCGCCTATAATCCCAGCTACTTGTGAGGCAGGAGAATCGCTTGAACCCGAGAAGTGGAGGTTGCAGTGAGCCGAGACTGTGCCATTGCACTCCAGCCTGGGTGACAGAGTGAGACTCTGTCTCAAAAACAAAACAAACAAAAAACTGAGAGGGGACCAATTGAGGGTAGAGAGATTGATGTGGGGGCAGGAGGATGCTTTTTTTTTTTTTGTCATAATGGAAATGTTCCATAGTTTTGTGGTTACATGACTGTATGCATTGAACTGGATGCTTAAAAAGAGTGAATGAAAATAAAAAGCCAAGTACACATAATTTTTTTTTTAAATAACAAGTTCTAGGAGTTTTTATTGTTTGAATAAGAATAAACAAATCAGGCAGAGTAGTCCCAGTGAAATCATGGTCAGGTTTTACTGTATTTATCTGTTGATCCTTCATCTTCTAAGCACTTACAGTACTTTCTTTTTATTAGACTTGTTTTGATCACAAGTCTAATGAAGACTGATAAATGCAATTTAAGTATGAATAAGTAAGTGTATCTCACCTTCCTCCACTCAGCTTTCTTTAAATAGAAAAGGGACAAATGTCTCTTTATTGGATATTCAGCCATAGTTACCCTATCTATGGTGTTAATAAGAGACTGTAATTTTATATTCTAAAAATAATTTCAGATTATAATTATAGGCTATACCTCATTCTTTTAAAAAAAAATCCTTGCTTACTGGTCCATTGATATAACTGATAGTCTCCAAATGATGAGAATGGTAACTGGTTTGAGGGCAACTGAAAGGGAGATCATCAGTAAACTGGAGAACAGTAGCAAATTACACAGAGGCAAATCTTACTGGATAAAGTAGATGAATGTCTCCTATTGAGACTAACCCAACCATGTTCACTTGCTGCTAGATGAGCTTCTGTTTAAGGCATCACTTGTGGTGGAGTTCTTTCTTTTATTTGGATTGGAGCCATACTGTGAATTCTTATGGAAAACAGACTTCCTCCAAGTCTGTTGAATGAAACTGAAAATTATATCATTTCTTGTTGATTTGTTTGTTTTTGTTTTGCTTTATTTCATATTATAGGCATCTGAAATGAATCCTTATATATATAACATGCAAGTATATGTTTGAGAAGGCATGAATATAAGAAGTATAAGAAACATAAGAGGACATGAATAAAAGTTTTAGCTAGACATTTTTATATGGAAAGATGTGCATTTAAATTTGTAATAGTTACAAATCATTCTATAGAAAGTTAGCATGTATTTAAAGTTTTTGGATACATAATAAGAAAATTATATCACTTCTGATGTCTATTGTGAAGACCCTACCACAGTCATTCAGTTTGTCGAGGGTAGATAGGGCTCTTGCTTGGACTCTTCCAGGATATGCCATGGGCTGCCTAATAACATACAGGGGGGCATATGTGCAAGTTTGTTACAGGGGTATACCATGTGATACTGAAGTTTGGGTTTGTAATGGTCCCTGTCATCTAAGTAGTGAACATAGTGCTCAATATGTAGTTTTTCAGCTCTTGCTCTGCTCTCTCCCTCCCTGATTTTGGAATCTCCAGTGTCTATTGTCTTTATGTTCCTGTGTACCCAGTGTTTAGCTCCTACTTATAAGTGAAAATGTGGTATTTGGTTTTCTGTTTATATGTTAATTTGTTTAGGGTAATTCACCTGCATCAATATTGCTGCAAAGGACAGGATTTCGTTCTTTTTTATGGCTGCATAGTATTCTGTGGTGTATATGTATTGGATTTTCTTTATTCATTCTACCATTGATGGGCACCTAGGTTGATTCCATGTCTTTGCTATTGTGAAGAGTGCTGTGATAAACATTTAAGTGCAATGTCTTTTTGGTAGAAGAATTCATTTTTCTTTGGGTATATACCCATAAGGAGATTGCTTAGTCAGATGGTAATTATATTTTTAGTTTTTTGAGAGATCTTTAAACTTATTTTCGTAGGGACTAAACTAATTTGCATTCCCGTCAGCAGTTTATAAGTGTTACTACCAAGAACCAGCTCGGTTGGGAGAGCCCCACCTATGCAGCACTGAAGATATTTGAGAGGCAGACACCCAGATAGCACAACAGAGTGGATCTATTCTGGGGACCAACAGTCTGAGAGCCTGCAGGGCTGACAGCTCTCCAGACTGAAGGCCCCGAGCAGACTTTCATCCGTGTATTTATTTGCTCTTAGACAGATGATTCTCATTAATACAGAGGTGTTCTATGCTTAAAAATACATCAAGTAGGCAGCTGTTACCTGCCTACCACTAATTACAAAGTATCCTCCATAAGGGAGTCATGGGAGCAGGGTAAACTTAATGTTCCTCAACATGTTACCTTTTCTCTGCAACCTCTACAATGTCTGTTATTTTTTTACTTTTCAATAATAGTTATTCTGGGCCAGGCACGGTGGCTCGCATCTGTAATCCCTGCACTTTGGGTGGCTGAGGCGGGTGGATCAGCTGAGGTCAGGAGTTTGAGACCAGCCTGGCCAACATGGTGGAACCCCGTCTCTACTAAAAATACAAAAATTAGCCGGGCATGGTGGCAGGTGCCTGTAATCCCAGCTACTCGGGAGGCTGAGGTAGGAAAATGGCTTGAACCTGGGAGGCAGAGGTTGCAGTGAGCCAAGATTGCTCCATTGCACTCCAGCCTGGGTGACAAGAGCAAAACTCTGTGTCAAATAATAATAATAACTATTATTATTATTCTGATTGGTGTGAGATGGTATCTCATTGTAGTTCTGGTTTGCATCTCTCTCAGTAAATCATCTTTTTTTCTAAGTGGCTTTATGCTACCTCTAAAATGTCCTACATGTAATAGGCAAGTCAAATGCTTAATAAACCGGTATGTTAGGTTTATTTTCAGGTTGAAATGAAGATAGTTATTTTTATATTTGTATACCTTTACATATACACTTACTTTTAGAAGTATTTCTAACTTGTATTTTCTGTTTTTTTAGAGAAAATATTCTCTTTGGAATGGGAAATCCTCTGCTTGACATCTCTGCTGTAGTGGACAAAGATTTCCTAGATAAGTAAGTATTAAACTCTTCATATGTACTATGTGGAACTTATATTTGAAGAAAAATGGATGAAAACTTTAGAAGTGAATTTACTACCTAAAGTCTTCAATTAGAGGAAAAGTCAGGAAATTTTAAGTCAGGTAATAGCAAGTGTGGTATCATTAACTACTGAGTAACTGAGCATAATTTTCCTTGGGAAAACTTACATACATTGCTATTTTTATTTAAAACTTTTTTGCTTATTATTTGGAAGAAGAAAGTTTATATGATTTACTTGATTATTTAATTATCCAACTTTTAAACTACCGTCAGTGAACTACATCCATAATGGTATCATAATCTACAGCCATTCTACCCTGAGTGTGCCCAATCTGGTTTCCTCTCAGAAGCTATAATGAGAGAAGAAAGATGATTAGAGAAGACAAGAGAATATGTAGGATATAATTCAGAGGCCATGAAGCTCTGCTATTTCCCTTTTATAAGTAACTACGAGTGTTTTAACTTAGCTGAGAAATCAGTTTGTTTATTTACCTAGGTATTTGAGGCCATTTGGTACAATACTCCCCTCTGATGTCCTCGTTTTCACTTTCTGAGGTCTCAGTTACCAATAGGACAGTATAAGAAGACATTTTGAAAGAAAGACACATACATACCATGTACACATAACATTTATTACAGTATATTTTCATAATTTTTCTATTTTTAGTTGTCATTAATCTCTTACTGTGCCTCATTTATAAATGGGACTTTATCATAGGTGTGTATGTGTAGGAAAAACAGCGTGTGTGTATGTGTATATATGTGTGTATGTATGTGTGTGTGTGTGTGTGTGTGTGTGTGTGTATATATATATATATATATATATATATATAGGGTTCAGTACTATCCATGGTTTCAGATACCCACTGGGTGTCTTACAATGCATCTACCTCAGATAATGGGGGATTACTATATGGAAAAATTAAGTAGTAAAAAAGATCAGTGATGAGAAAGCAAGATCCCCCTCTCCATGCACACCCAAGAACAATTACTTTTAAAAAAACTGAGGTGAAATTTATATCACATAAAATTGATCACTGTAACCATTTTAAAGTATGCAATTCAGTGACTGCCAGTATCTCACAAAGTTGTACAACCATCACCACTGTCTAATTCAGGACATTTTCATCACACCAAAATGAAATCCCATGCCCATTAAGTAGTCATTCACTATTCCCTCCTCTACTCCTCTAGCCCAATCTCCTGGGAACCATCAGTATACTTTGTTTTTATATGAATTCGTCTATTCTGAGCATTTTATATAAATGGAATCATACAATATGTGGACCTTTTGTGTTTTTATGTATGACCTTTTGTGTTTGGGCTTATTTATTTAATGCTTTCAAGATTCATGCATGTTGTAGCATGTATCAGTTCTTCATTCTTCTTTATAGTGGGATTATATTCCATTATATGGATACACCACATTTTGTTTATCCATTCATTGGTTGATGGACACGTACGTTGTTTTTATTTTTTGTCTATTAGGAACAATACTTCTTATGAACATTCATGTATAAGCTTTTGTGTGAGAATGTGTTTTCATTTCTCTTGGGTGTACACATAGAAGTAGAACTGGTAATTCTGTGTTCAACTTCTAGAGAAACCACCAAACTGTTTTCCAAAGCAGCTGTACTGTTTGCATTCCTACCAGTGATGTATAAGGGTTCCAGTTTCTCTACATCTTTGCCAAAGCTTATTTTTTATTTTTAAAATTACAGCCATATAAGTGGGTGTGAAATGATGTCTCATTGTGATTTTGATTTGCATTTTTCTGATGAAAAACTTTTGAGGTTAGCATCTTTTCATATGCTTATTGGACATTCGTATATCTTTGGGAAAATGTTGAAGTTCTTTGTCCATTTTTAAATTGGGTCATCGTCTTGTCATTAAGTTGTAAAAGTTCTTTTTATATTCTGGGTACTAGACCCTTATCAGCTAGCATATGATTTGCAAACATTTTCGGGATTTACTTTAATTTTTTGATAGTGTCCTTTGATGTACAAAAGTTTTAAATTTTAATAATGTCCACTTTATTTTTCTTTTGTTGCTCATGCTTTTGCTGTCATTTGTAAGCATCTGTTGTTAAATCCAGGATCACAAAGATTTATGTTTGTGTTTTTTTCTAAGAGTTTTGTAGTTTAAGGTCTTAGATTTAGGCATTTGATCAATTTTGAGTTAATTTTTGTATAAGGTATAAAATAAGGGATCAACATTATTCTTTTGCATGTGGAAATCCAATTGTCTCAACATCATTTGTTGAAGTGACTATCTTTTCCCCGTTGACTAATCTTAATACTCCTGACAAAAATCAGCCGACCATAGATATATGGGTAAATTTCTGGACTCTATTCTATTCCATTGATACATATGTCTGTCCTTATGCCAGTATGACACCGGCGTGTGTGTGTGTGTGTATGTGTTTTTGGAGACAGGGTTTTGCTCTGTCACCCAGGCTGGGGTGCAGTGGTACAATCATAGCTTACTGAAACCTTGAACTCCTGGGTTCAAGTGATCCTTCTATTTCAGCCTCCCAAGTAACTGAGACTATATGCATGTACCACCATCCCTAGCTATTTAAAAAAAATTTTTTTTGTATAAATGGGGTGTCCTTATGTCACCTAAGCTGGTCTCAAACTCAAGCCTGGCTTGATCCTAGGCTCAAGTTGTCTTCTCACCTTGGCCTCCCAAAATGCTGAGATTATAGGCATTAGCCACTATGCCTGGCCTGTACAACACTGTTTTGATTACTGTAGCTTTGTAGTAAATTTTGAAGTCAGAAGTCCTCCAACTTTCTTTTTTTCAAGTTTTTTAATTCGAGATCCCTCACAATTCCATATGAGTTTTTGGGGATAGCTTTTTCATTTCTGTAAAAAAGGCAGCTGGAATTTTGATTGGAATTAAATTGAATGTATAGATAAATATATAATTAAGTCTTCCAAGTTATGAAGACAGAATGTCTTTCCACTTATTTAGGTCTTTTAAAAATTCTTTCAGCAGTGTTTAGTAGGTTTTTAGTGCTTAAGTCTTACACTTCTTTGGTTAAATTTAATTTTATTATTTTTGATGCTATTGTAAATTGAGATTGTTTTCTTTCATTTTCTTATTGTTCATTGATAGTGTATAGAAATATAAGTAATTATGGGGGACAATAATTTTTTTGAACTTTTTTTTATATCCTGGAGATTAGCCCTATAACTATATTTGGATAAACTTAAATGTCAAAGGGTAAGGCAAAAATTTATAAATGTGTTAATTTGACTTATGGTAATATAATAGGAAATGTGTTGGGGGCATAGGATAAACTGGGAGATGTGCTTTATCCTAAGACATTCAGATACAAATTTTAAAACACACTTTCCCAATCAGAAAATACTACTGTATACAGTTACGTTAATGAATTTAGTTCTTTTGGTTACCTTGTACTTTTAAATAATATACTATACTTAAATTTCCTGTTCTGTCAAATTTCAGGCTGGGCACCATGGCTCATGCCTGTAATTCCAGCACTTTGGAGGGCCGAGGCGGGTGGATCACTTGAGGTCAGGAGTTCAAGACCAGCCTTGCCAACATGGCAAAACCCAGTGTCTACTAAAAATACCAAAAATTAGCCAGGCGTGATGGCACACACCTGTAGTCTTAGCTACCTGGGTGGCTGAGGCAGGAAAATTGCTTGAACCCGGGAGGCAGAGGTTGTAGTGAGCTGAGATCGAGGCATTGCACTCCTGGGTGATAGAGTGAGACTGTCTCAAAATAATAAATAAACCAAACCGAAACAAACCCAAATTTCAGTGGAATCGCTTGACTTCTCATTATGGAGAACGAGATTATTGGTGCCCCTATTCTTCCCTCTGCAACATCTTCCATCTTTCTACCTCCTTTTATTAATTGTGTTTTAAAATTTTTGTATTAAGGTTGATGTTTTCATTCTGTTATCCATCTATAATTGTTTTCTCAACTTTGAATACAAATGGATAGTGAAAGTTGAAAATGACTTACCCACATTAACATTATTACTGTCTGTATCATTTATTGCAGAATTAAGTAGTGTACCAGGAGTGTAGAGCAGGTTAACATTTGAAATGTAATTAGAAAGCTGGATGTGGTGGCTCACATCTGTAATCCTAACACTTTGGGTGGCTGAGGTGGGTGGATCACTTGAGGTCAGGAGCTTGATACCAGCCTGGCCAATATGGCGAAACCTTGTCTCTACTATTAGCTGGGTGTGGTGGTGCATGCCTGTAATCCCAGATACTCAGGAGGCTGAGGCAGGAGAATCAAGTGAACCTGGGAGGCAAAGGTTGCAGTGAGCCGAGATTGTGCCACTGCACTCAAGCCTGGTTGACAGATTGAGAATCTGTCTCGAAAAAAGAAAGAAATGTAATTAGAGTAATTTACAATAGTAACAAACTAGTAATCTAAGAAAACTCAATGTAATTATCTCAGTAGACACAGAAAAACCTTTTGACAAAATCTAGTATCTATTCCTGGTTACAAAAAAAAAAAAAAAACAAAAAAACCTTAAAGCAACCTGGATAACCATGTAGATAACTTTCTTAACCCTATAAAGGTTATGTTAGGGGAAAACTGGAAGTGTGATGATTTTCTGGGTATATAATATATCAAATTGTAAACTTTAAATGTCTACAGTTTATTGTGTGTCAGTTATACATCAAAGGCTGTAATAAAAAGAAAATCAGTGGGACATGAATTCACGGATTTAAAATTAGATCTCCTTTGTTTGTGTAGTGTGAAATATTTTGTCCAGGAAGTCAACTAATTCAAGGTCACCATTAAAAAAACAAACCACATGATGTATAAAAGTAAAGATGAAAAAAAAAAAGATCAACTTAAAGATGTGAAATTTTATTATGTATGTCAAAAGTCAAATAAAATAGAGACAAACCCATCAATTTAGAACATTTTATATGGGAAGCAAGAATTGCAATTTGGGGTACATATACAGACCAGGTGGTCTTTGCTAGGTCTGAAGAAGAAAGATAAGATTGGACGTTCTATAAAAAGGAGAAATGTTTTGTATCGTTTTGAAAGAAAGCTCATTGGCACTAGTTTTGAGGAGGTGGCGAACTTTGATTGGTGAATGACTACAGTAAGTAAAACTAGTCTTAGAGTCACAGCTGGTTGTTTCAGTAGCTACTGGATAAAACTGTTTTTAGATTACAACAGGCAGTTTCAGCAGCCAGGCTTGCAGAGAATTACCTTCTTGGAGCAGTGTTATGTGTGCTGAGTGCTCTTTCCCCCAGACTGTCACCTGTTTTATTCAGGTATGACAAGAATGGCCCAATTTGTATGATCAGGTTGCACACATATATGACCAGTGTTGTTACTTTGGTGAATGTGGCTCCAGATGTCTGTTAGGCATATATAACCTGAAGATAAATGTTTATGGGCTAATACTATGTGTAGTCTTTGGTAGTTTGCTGTTTTTCACTCAACATTATGTTTTGGATCACTGTTGTTAAAATTTCAGGCAAATGTGATCAGAGTGATTATGACCCAGCAGCTGTGTGATGATGTTACAGGATCCTTAGGGTGTCGCTTTTCCAGCCGGAAGATCTGTGGTTGGTGGAGCCTTTGCCTGAGGTTTGCTTGCACCTGCTGGGCTTGTTCTGCCCACTTGGCCTGGCAGGCTGTGTTTGGCTTGTGCTACCAGCTTGGATCCCACACCTGTCAAGGGTGAGCCGGGCACAGAGTGGCAAAGGGTGTGTGAGCAAATGAGCATGAGGTCCAGCTACTGTCTACAGCCAGGCATGCTGGCTGCTACAGTGGGGTGGGCATCTCCAGGTGCTGGCACACATGCTGGCTCCATGTAAGCCTGTGGCTGGATCTGATGCATCTTAAGTGGCTTCCACTGTGGGAACCTGCATCTGGACGAGGGGAATACAGTGGTGCCTGGAAGCTTGGAGATGCCAGAAACCACAGAGCCCCAAAGAGGGCATCACAGACCTGGCTTGGGGAGCCCCTAGGTCTGGGCTTCCAGAAGGTCTTCAGTTCTTCTTTCCTTCTTGTTGCCTGCAAGGTGCTGAGTAGGGTGAAGCATGTTTTAGCCCTATTTGTGTTACAGCTGTTTTGGTCCTGCCACTTGGTGGGTCTTAACTTCTTATCCTGCATCTAGGAACAAGGAGGTATAGGGACAACTGGAGGGTGAGCAAGGTGGAGAGGAGCTTCACTGAGTAACAGAAGAGCTCTCAGGAAACCTGAAGTGGGCAGCTCCTTTCCCCAGGCAGGTTGCCCTGACAAGTGTCCAGCTCACTCCTTTCCATAGTTGGTAGTCCTGAGTCTCTATGAGTCTGACTGAGTCCAGGGTTTTTATGGGCTTCGCAATGCAGAAGTGTGTACTGATTGGTCCATGGGTGGCTATGGGTGGGTCTGGAAAAAGCAATGCAAGTTCTCACTCCCCTCACTGAACCCCACCTGAAACTGACAGCCTGGCCCCTATGCTTCAGGCTGTCCCTGGCTTGAAGGTAGGGCTTCATCTGAACCCTCCCCTTTTTTTCCAGGAGCCTGTCTGCCTCCTGCCGCAATCAAGCATGTTGTCCATGGTGTGCAGGCTGTTGGTGCTGAGGAGTACCTGCTAGCCCTGGTGAGCCACCCTCACCTTAGCCTCCCTCCCATGCTTCTCAGCACCTAAAGCCCAGAAGGGGCTGAGGCGGCAGGGGACTGGTATGTCAGTGCTGCCCTGAACACATGCATGTGCACACCCACTGGGTTATGACAGTGCCCGGGCTTGGCCATACCTTTGCTTCACCCCAGAGCTGGTGCTGGGATCAAGGAGAGGCCAGGCAATGGGAGCAGGCACTTCTGAGCCTGCAGGGGCAAGGGGGACTTCCTGGGCCCCAGAAAGCACAGGGTTACCTGGGTCCACAGCCATGGCTGGGCGGCTGCAGCTGTACCCAGGAGGGTGGGGCTCTGGCTTTGCCAACTTGGAAGTAGGTGTGGCTCCTACCTGTTCCCAGCTCCCATGGGCTCTGTGGAGCATGCAGCCCTGGCTGCACCTCCCCTGTTGCAGCCAGTGTCTTTGCAGCAGCTGCTCTAGACAGCCCACTGCTGCCATCAGTGACACTACTGGGAGCTCGAGTAACCTCTTTGTTTTAAATGTTTTGCTAGCAGCTGATGCTAAGTGGCTAGCTGAAGTTTTATTTTATATTTGGAAGGTTTTAATCTTTAATCTTGTTTTTCAAATAAGTACCTGAAAATGAAAAACAAGTCTTTGGACTCTAACAATAAAAGATAGAGTCTTCTCTATTGTTATCTCTGACCAGTTTTAAATATATTTAAAACTATTCTTTATGATATAAACAGATTGTGTTTAGCTTACATTTTGGGCCACCATTAGATAAGTATTTAGACAAGTTTATATATATATATTATTTTTGAGATGGAGTCTTGCTCTGTCACCCAGGCTGGAGTGCAGTAGTGCAATCTCAGCTCACTGCAACCTCCACCTCCCAGGTTCAAGTGATCCTCGTGCCTCAGCCTCCCGAGTAGCTGGGATTACAGGCATGTGCCACCATGCCTGGCTAATTTTTGTATTAGACCAGGCTGGTCTCGATCTTCTGACCCCTAGTGATCTGCCCACCTTGGCCTCCCAAAGTGCTGGGATTACAGGCATGAGCCACTGCACCCAGTGTAGGTAAGTAGTACGTTGCTATGGTTTGAATGAAGGTATCCTCTCCAAAATTCATGTTGCAACTTATACCTAGTGCAGTAGTATAAGAAGTGTGACTCGAGAGTTGATCAAGTTATGAAGGTTCTGCCCTTATGAATGGGATTAGCACGCTTGTGAAAGGACTCAAGGTTGAAAGGAGAGCTCTATTGCATTTACATCCCTTCTGCCATGTGAGGACACAGGGTTCCTCCCCTCTGGAGGATGCAGCAACAAGGTGTCATCTTGGAAGCAGAGAGAAGCCTCACTAGACACCAGTCTTGCCAGTGCCTTGACCTCGGATTTCCCAGCCTCCAGTAATGTGGGAAATAAATTTCTATTGTTTATAAATTACCCCAAATGAAATAAGAAAAATAAAACAACAAAACATAAGAAAATAAATAAATAACCTGGTCTGTGGCATTTTTATTATAGCACGAGGGGACTAAGACATATACCAAATGAATTAGATATATACTGATTAGTATCTTTAACTATGAAAGTCAGATCTAATTGTCAAAATTCATTTGATAAAATATTTTTCTGATTCTGTTTTTTTTTTTTTAAAGAGACAAGGTTTCTGTTCACCAGACTGGAGTGCAGTAGCACAATCATAGCCTACTCACTGCAGCCTCAATCTCTTGTCCCTTCCACCAAAACAAGAAATCGAGAATTAGTAGGAACACCTGTGGCGGAAAGTATGCTATTGAAAGTAATCTTTTCTAGTATACTGTAGGGACGCAGTGAGTGTGAGGGGATAGGAAATGTGGAACATATGAATACCTCCAGATGAGCCCTGGTCTATAATTATGGAGGTGTATTTCAATAGGGATGTAAAAGGAAAGGAAGGAATGTGTAAGACAGGTTTGCCTTGTTTTTTCCTGACAATAGATAAATATCATGAAAGTAAGAGGAATGAGAGGATTAATGAAATGGTAATTGGGGAAAGAAAACCATCATTAGATATGAAAATACTCAGTTTTATGAAGGGAAGCTAGAATAGTTGAGGAAATCTATTTTTCTCACACATCTAAACCTTTAATAAAATAAACATACAAACCTACATGAGTTTTTATTAATCTAAGTGTATATGAAAGATGTTACTTAACGTTCACACCTAGAATGCCCAAAGTAGCTGGGTGTGGTGGTGCTTGCCTGTAGTCCCAGCTGCTTGGGAGGCTAAAGTTGTGCACCATGATTGTGCCTGTGAATAGCCACTGCACTCCATCCTGGGCAATAGAGTGAGACCCTGTCTCTAAAAATTACAAAAAAGGAAAGTGCTCAAAGTAATTGGCTATAAATTTTAGTGCTGATTATTCAGTGCCAATAATTTACAATTGAATTATTTCTGTAAATAAAAACGTATTACTTCTACACATGGGTGTATGTTAGCTTTGAAAGTGAAAAAAATATTTGGAGTGTCAAGTGAGACTGCCTGTGTTAAGTTAAAAGCTAGATAACTGTTTTGCTTTAAAATGAATTTTAAACTGCTCTGACACTTTTTTTTTTGGTTGAGACGAAGTCTCTGTTGCTCAGGCTGGCGTGCGTTGGCATGATCTCGGCTCGCTGCAACCTCTGCCTCCCAGGTTCAAGCGATTCTCATGCCTTAGTCTCCTGTGTAGCTGAGATTACAGGCATGTGCCAGCATGCCTAGCTAATTTTTAAATTTTTAGTAGAGATAGGTTTTTACCATATTGGCCAGGCTTGTCTTGAACTCCCAACCTCAAGAGATCCACCTGCCCCAGCCTCCCAAAGTGCTGGGATAATAGGCATGAGCTACCATGCCCAGCCTTATAGTTAATTCTTTATAAAGCTATTGGCATATTTTCTTCTACAACTTTTAACATTGTGTTTTGTATATTTAGGTCCTTAATTGACCTGAATTGATTTTTGTATATGCTGTGAGGTAGAAATCCAGTTTTAAAAAACTTTTTAAAATGGAGAATCAACTTATATCATTGTGTTTTCTGTTGTTGTTTTGTTAAGCTAGGGTCTTGCCCTATTGCCTAGGCTGGAATGCAATGGCATAGTCTTGGTTAACTGAAGCCTCAACCTCCTGGTCTCAAGTGATCCTCCCCTCTCAGCCTTTTGAGTAGCTGGGACTACAGGTGTGTGCCACCATGCCTGGCTAATTTTAAAATTTTTTGTAGAGATGGGGTATTTCTGTTGTCCAGGCTGGTCTCAAACTCCTGGCTCAAGCAATCCTCCTGCCTCAGCCTCCCAAAGTGCTAGATTATAGGCGTGAGCCACTGTGCCTGGTCTGTATCACGATATTTTGAATAGTTTAAATTTTAGACAGTGACTTATGGTGCCAATTTTTATTTATCTATAGCTTGGTTATAAGTTTTCAGTTCTTTTCAGTTGGTCTGTTTTTCTATTCCTGAACTAATTAAAACAGTCCATTTTTACTGTTACAGTTTTACAGTAAGGCTTGACATCTGGTAGGGCAAGTCCCTACCTGATTTCTTTTTTTTTTTTCTCTTTGAGACGGTCTCTCTCTTTCACCCAGGGTGGAATGCTGTGGCGCGATCTTGGCTCACTGCAACATGTGCCTCCTGGGCTCAAGCGATCCTCCTGTCTCGGCCTCCCAAAATGCTAGAATTACAGGTGTGAGCCACTGTGTCTGGCCAAGTCCCTACACATTGTGGCCTTTTTTTTTTTTTCTCTCATTGAGGCAGTCTCACTCTGTTGCCCAGGCTGGAGTGTAGTGACGTGATATTGGCTTACTACAACTTCTGCCTTCTGGGTTCAACTGATTCTTCTGCCTCAGCCTCCTGAATAGCTGTGATTATGGGAGTGCGCCACTGCATCTAGCTAAGTTTTGTATTTTTAGTAGAGACAGGGTTTTGCCCTGTTGGCCAGGGTGATCTTTTCATAACACATAAAATTTAAATACATTTAATATGGGTTACAAAATAGGTTTTTTTTAAAAAAACTTAATCATCTTATGTTAGTGATCATTTGCTAAACTAAATGCTTTTTTAGAAAAAATTTAAACCATGTAGAAGTCAATAAAGTACAAATCAAATCTGGGATCAGTTAGTATCTTTGTAGCAATGTGTGCTGTCCATTGGAATGTTCCATGATTATGGAAGTGTTGTATATCTGTGCTATCCAACATGGTAACCACTAGTCACATTTGGCTTTGGTCATTTGAGGTGTGGCTAGTGCAACTGATGAATTTCAACATTTTGTTTCATTTTTAATTAAATTTTAATAGCCATATGTAGTTAAAATTTATGATAAGTACAGTTTAGGTTTATTGTAAAATTTTACATTTCTCCTTATATATTTATTTTTTTAAACAGCTATCTTTCAAATCCGTGTATATGATATGTTTTTCTATAACATTCTTGATTATTGGTGGTGTTCAGAAATGCTACTTAAGTTTGAATATTTTCTCCTACTTGACTACCTTGTGACCTACATTAAAAGAAAGTCTTTGGTTATTCTGCTTCTCTCTTTCAGAATTCTAAATTCTTAGAATATAAGTAAATTGCTATTTGAATCTTTATGTCATTTCACGTATTAAGTGACTGGCCTGAGTTGCTCTGGGGCTTCCTCAAAAAACAACCTAAATTATGGATCCTAAACGAACATAGACTACTTTCCTTCATTTTGCCCAGATATAAGATGCTGTTCTTTGGGTTCTTTGGTGTTCAAACCTAACTTTGAATGTTGAAGGAAATGGTACTTCTCAGGATACCTAAACGTGGATTCTTTTTAAACAGTTCTTTTCACAGCTCAACACACACTTTTTGGAGCACATGCTTTATGGTTACTGGGAATACAATGTTAAATAACTGTTTTGCCTTTAAGCAGCTTGTAGTCTAATTGAGGAGATAGATGTGGAAAGAAATCACTTCTTCACAGTGGCATTATAGAACAGAGGTTAAGAGTGTGCTCTGGAGCTGTGTGACCTTGTTTATCTATGGAAGCTCAGTTTCCTTGTGAGTAAAATAAGGATATTAGGGTTCTTGTGAGGATTGAATGAGATTATTTGTATGTTAGCTAATATTATTGGCTACTGAGGAGCTTGAAATGTCTCATGCCCCTATTCTTGGCAGTGGAGAGCACTCGAGATATTTAAGCAGGCAGATGACATGGTTGGATTCACATTTTAGGATTATGTAAATTGCTGTGTCTGTAGTGGATCAATAGATTTGAGGAGGCTGTAGTGATAAACCTGTTGAGAAATGATGACCTGATCACTGTAGTTACGATAAAATGGTTGGGAATGAGAATGTAATAATACTTTAGTGTTATCAAGGTAAGACTTGATTGATTTAATAAAGAGGGTAAAGGAGTCAGAGATAACATTTGAATTTTTGACTTTGGTGTCTGAATGATGGTGGTATTTACAACTGAGTTATGGAGTGTAGGAGGAGGATGTGGAAGAGGAGGTTGAGAGAGTGCATTGAATTTTGTTCATGCTTGAGATGACTGTGATATCCAGGTAGGCATATTCAGTTGGATTTGTTTTTTTGGCAGGTAGAAGAGTCATGGCTGGACTCCTTTTGTTTTTGGAGACAGGGTCTTGCTGTTTGCCCAGTCTGGAGTGCAGTGAGTGGTGCTGTCATGCCCTCACTGTAGTCTCCTGGGCTCAAGTGATTCTCTTACCTCAGCCTCCTGAGTAGCTGGGACTACAGGCATGTGCCCCACTATGCCTAGCTAATTTAAACAAATTTATGTTTTAGAGATGGGTGTCACTATGTTGCCCATGCTGGTCTTGAACTCCTCTCACCTTGGCCTCCCAAAGTGCTGGGATTACACATGTGAGCTACGGTGCCTCACCTGGACTCTTTAATTGTATTTAATTGTACATAGTTTGACAAAATATTCAATAAATGGTAGCCATTATTAGCACTGTTTTTTATTATTATGTAGGTGGTATTTAAAGCAACCAATAGATGAACCTTTCTAAAAAAATAAGAGTAAAAAGTGAAAGGAGAAGTGGGCTGGAAGCAAGAACATTTAATAGATGGATAGATAAAGAATGACTATAGAATGAGATTAAGAAAAAGCAGAACTAAGACAAGGTCTGGTAAAGTACTATGAGTTTACATAAGAATAGTTAATAATATCTGATGCAACAGAGATATATAGTAAAGTAATGCCTAAAAGGTACCACTGTATTTGAATGGGATGTCCGTGGTGCCCTCTGCTACATAAATCACAGTGGAAGTATGGAGACAGAAGCCAGAAATAGAATGTATTAGCAGATAAATGGGAGGTTAATATAACATGGGCTGGTTTTGTTGATGTGACCCAAGAGATAAGCAGTAATATCGATATCTTCCAAGTACCAAATTTAAAAATTTCCTTTAATAAAAATATGTGGCTAGTCATTTTGAACAATTATCCAAATTTTTTTTAAAAAAAGCATAAGAAAAATTAGGAATACAGAGTGTATAGTTCTATTTTATGTGTTCAGGTTTAAATGTAGTTTAATTTTTTTCTTTCAGCTTTCTCTGAGTTTTAATCGTCATTTACTTTGCTAATGAGATTTAAAAATATTATTTTCCTAAAGCTTGTAACTTTTTGCTTTTTTATTCTAACCCTGTGATTTACTCTTAATCTGTTTCTTTATAAGCTTCTTAAATTTCACTCCAGTGTTAGTCTCAAACATTGTTGTAGTGATTAGTGCTTTTGCATCCCATTTTCTTCCTTCCTAATATATTTTAATCAATTTTTATTTGAAGAGCCAATTAAATATGTTGTTTAAGATCTTGTCATAGCCACAGTGTCTACCTGATTGGTTCTGCCAATTCTGTAAAACTTTACTTGATATTATTGGGATTCTTTGGACTATGTGGTAATATTTGTAGATTTATAGAAATTTTACTTATTTAATTCTTGGAAGGCAATTTAGTTCTAAGTATTTATAGAATATTTTATTATCATCTGCTATGTACTAAGTCTTAACTTGACATTAACTGTGTAACATTAGGCATGGCACCTGTCTTATGACTGTCCTATTTCGGAACTTCACAGTATGTACCTGGACCTTGCAGAGCACTAAATTCTGTGCTATGCTATTCTTCAGAGAAGGGGCACATTTGAATAAAAAGTGTTTGTTTCAGTCTCAATGAAAGACTCTTATAAAAGTTATGAACGTTTAAAAGTGCCCTTTTGCTCCCTTTTTGAGCTAATTGAATTTTTCATTTTATAGGGGTGGAAGATTCCAAGAAGAAGGGGCAGGGATGAGTATTATAATTGTTAAATAATTGTTAAAAAAGTGCTGGACAGTTTTTGTGTAATGTTATTTGATCTGGATAGCAACCCTTAGACATAGGTAGTTTTATCCTCATTAGAGAAATTAAATAGCTTGCCCAGTTCAGAAAATGAGTTAATGGCAGAATCAGGTTGATATTGCAGGTTTTTCTATTTGTAGTCTAGTGTTTTTTTTCACTCAGGAGTTCTCTGTCTAGGGCCTAGAGGTAGAATAAAGAGGGCCCTTCCCTGTGCTCCCTCTTGCTTCCCTGTCTTCTGTTCTTTGGAGTGTATGTCATTTTTCTCCAGCAGTAATTTAGGGGAAAAAAAAATGTTGAGGACTACCACGTATCATTTTGCGCTGATTTTTAGGAATTATGTTCATGCTAAGAATTGATTATAAAAGAAGAATATCTATCTAATTATGCCGTTAGGAAACAAAACTCAACCAAAATGTAGGCTGTGGTTTGCATCATTCTATGAAAGACATGGTGGGAAGTTGAGTTATAGCTTTCCGCTGAGTCGACTTTTCCCTTTGATGTTTATTAATTTAAAACATTGAGTATTCAAAGAATACATTAAACGTGATAGACTCACAGGCTGTACAGATGCCCGTTGCAATCTGTGGGGGATTGGTTCTAGGATTCCCCTTGGATACGAAAATCCATTGATGCTCAGGTGTTTATATAAAATAGTGTAGTATTTGTATATAATTTGTGCACATCCTCCCACATGTTTTAAATCATCTGCAGATTACTTATAAAGCCTAATGCAGTGTAGATGTGGACATGTACAGTGGCTCACACTTGTTAATGCTCACACTTGTTAAATTGAAAGGCTGAGGTGGGAGAATCACTTGAGTCCAACAGTGTGAAACCAGCCTGAGAAACATAGCCCCCATCTCTACAAAAAAATAAAAATTAAAAAATTAGATGGGCATGGTGATATGTGCCTGTAGTCCCAGCTACTCAGGAAGCTGAGGTGTGAGGCTTTCCTGAGACCTGTAGTTCGAGGCAGCAGTGAGCTATGATCATGTCACTGCACCCCAGCCTAGGTGTCAGTTAGACCCTCCCATCTCTAAAAAAAAATAATAAATGCTATGTTGTTACACTGTTGTTTAGGGAATAATGACAAGAAAAAAAATACATGTTTAGTACAGACACACCATCCTCTTCTTACTGGTGTCAGAAGTGAGGGCAATGGTGGGTACTTTGTCCTTAAACTTTATAGTTTGGCCAACTCTGGGGAGTATGTGTATAGGACAGATTCCTAGGAAGCACTGGCTCAGGAGAGTGGGAAATCAAATTAGAAAGAGGAATACTAAGAATGCCTGCTTTTAAAGCTGGTTTGGGATTAGAGAACTAATTTGCCTGGAGAACAGTTCAAGATGAATGTTTCAGATTCATTGTTGAAGACCTCGAGATACACTGTATGAATTAGGATAGTAAAATTTCTCCTTTGGTGATTTGATAAAAATCAGGCTATTCTTGCCTTCTTGCTTCTTGCTTATCACAGTCCCTTTCTTCTGTCTTCCTTCCCAATTCCCTTCAAATTCGTATCTTGAGACTTTAAAAAGGAAGGTTGTTTATGAGGAAAGGGCAAAGAAGAGAGCCGAGATGGTCAAGGAAGAGAACCTTGGTGAACAGATAAACAGTGTCCCCTTGTTTGACTTTTAGGGAGGAGACTTATTACACTCGCTTTTGCATCATTGTTGTACACTGTACTTAACTTTATTGTAACACTTAACACACATGAGCAGTTATTTTTATTACTGAATTGTGAGGTTTTTAAAGACAAGAAGTATGTTTGTTATTTCTCTATCAATAACCAGTGAGAGACAGTCATTGGTTGAGTGCCTATTGTATGTGCCAAGCACTTTGCTAAGACATAGGTATCATCAAGTCCAGTGGTTTCTTTCTTCCTTTCTTTCGTTTCTTTCCTTTTTCCTTCCTTCCTCCCCTCCCTTCCTCCTTCCTTCCTTCCTGACTTCCTTCTTTCTCTCTCTCTCTTTCTGTCTCTCTCCGCCCCCCCACTTTCTTTCTTTCTCTCTTCTTTCTCTCTTTCTCGTTTTGCTCTTGTTGCCCAGGCTGGAATGCAGTGGCACGATCTCGGCTCACCACAACCTCCACCTCCTGGGTTCAAGCAATTCTCCTGCCTCAGCCTCCTGAGTAGCTGGGATTACAGGCATGCACTACCATGCCTGGCTAATTTTTTATACTTTTTAGTAGAGAGGGGGTTTCTCTATGTTGGTCAGGTTGGTCTCTAACTCCCGACCTCAGGTGATCCGCCTGCCTCGGCCTCCCAAAGTGCTGAGATTACAAGTGTGAGCCACCGTGCCCAGCCTCCAGTAGTTTCAAATTTAGAAACTTTCATATTTTATAAATATGTTTTGATAAAGAAATACTTCCTCACACGTTACTTTTTATGTTTTTTTTTTTTTTTGAGACGGAGTCTTGCTCTGTCGCCCAGGCTGGAGTGCAGTGGTGTGATCTCAGTTCACTGCAACCTCTGCCTCCCGTGATCAAGCGATTCTCCTGCCTCAGCCTCTCAGATAGCTGGGACTACAGGTGCGTGCCACCATGCCAGGCTAATTTTTTGTGTTTCTACTAGAGACAGGGTTTCATCGTGTTAGCCAGGATGGTCTTGATCTTTTGACCTTGTGATCTGCCTGCCTCGGCCTCCCAAAGTGCTGGGATTACAGGCATGTGCCACTGCACCAGGCCTTGTTTTTTTGTTTTTTGTTTTTTTTGGAGATAGAGTCTCACTCTGTCACTCAGGCTGGAGTGCAGTGGCGCAATGTTGGCTCACTACAACCTCTGTCTCCTGGGTTCAAGTGACTCTCCAGCCTCCCCAGTAGCTGGGATCACAGGCTCCTGCTACCACACCTGGCTAATTTTTATATTTTTAATAGAGATGGAATTTTGCTATGTTGACCAGGCTGGAATTGAATTCCTGACCTTAAGTGATCCACCCTCCTTGGCCTCCCAAAGTGCTGGGATTATAGGCATGAGCCACCGTGCCCAGCCAATGATTTTTAACAACTTTAAATAATACCGATAAATCAGTGGACTCTAAATACCATCATGATTTGATACTCCCATCATTCATTTATAAAAATACATGAATAGCTTCCTTTTTTGACGTTTAAAATTTTTATAGTCCTTTCTGTCTTGAATTTGCATTTCTGTTACACTTTTCACACAAGATTCTATTCTTATATGATATTTTTTATGCATAAGTTATATTTTGCATGTAACATGCATACATTATGAAGGTAGTATATTTTATTACAGTCATTCATGCATATTGATTACCCTGTCATGTCTTTGCAGCCAAAATATGTAAATTTAAAAATATCTCTTAGTCATTAAATTGTAATTAGCACAGAGTAAAATAACAAATGTATTAAAATGTTGGTAAATTATTTTTTATTTATTAAAAATTTTTTTTTCTCCTTCTCTGCCTCCAAAATGTTGCTTAAAAAAAAAAAGTATTAGAAGAAAATAGGCCAGGCACAGTGGCTCACGCCTGTAATCCCAGTACTTTGGGAAGATGAGGTGGGCAGATCACTTGAGGTCAGGAGTTTGTGACCAGCCTGGCCAACAAAGTGAAACTCCATTTCTACTTAAAGTACAAAAATTAGCCGGAGGTGGTGGTGCGTGCCTGTAGTCCCAGCTACTTTGGGGGCTGAGAATTTCTTGAACTGGGGAGGCAGAGTTGGTAGTGAGCCAAGATTGCACTACTGCACTCCAGCCTGCGTAACAGAGCAGAACTCCATCTCCACAAAAAAAAAAAAAAAAAGTTTTGCAGACAAAATATGAATCATTCCTTGTTTAACACTTAAAAGGTTTTTATACCCAGGCAATACAATAGTGTATAATTCCATTCAGAAGAATATTGAAGATCTTCAAAGCATGGTCAAGGTGATCTCCTTTCAGTCCATGAAATGGTGTTCCTGGAAATGACTAATAGAATAGCAAAAAACCTATCTACTTGGGCATTCTTGGTGTTTGATCAATTAACTCAGAGACCTATAACAGTGTTGGAGTGCTTGTTTTGTAAACGTCAACCAACTTAGGTTGATACTGTTTGTATGAAGAGTGTAATTTTCTTTTCTGTTATATAGGTATTCTCTGAAACCAAATGACCAAATCTTGGCTGAAGACAAACACAAAGAACTGTAAGTTCATTAAACCATAGGTTGTAAATAGTTTACTCTCTCTATGAAGTTGATATATGTATATGTAAATAATCTGATTTTCAAAATTATAAAATGACAAAGTATAATTAACACTATGATCTTAATCCTAACAGGATTACAATAACCTACATTATATAATTTACATAACGTAAAGTTTGCGTCAGACGTAATTTCTCCTGTATTCACATTAAAAGATGTAGTGTTGTATTCTATCATTTCCATCATCTAGATTAAAGTGTTATTGGGAATATGTCATTTCTTTTTCTCTTTCCAGATAAAATATTAAATTGTCCCTGTTTTCTTTCTGACTGCTCTACCAGAAAAAGAAAAAAATAGAATTAAATTGCCACTGTTAATTTTTGGGTCTTACTCTGGTGGATCCCCCACCCTCATGATAATGACGGAGAAATATAATTTTTTTTCTTTCATTGCTTTATGGAAAAGTAAATGTCTATTGTTTGGTACCAGGTAAAATACTTTATTTTATTTTTGTATTTTTGAGACAGAGTCTTGCTCTGTTGCCCAGGCTGGAGGCGCAATCTCACCACATTGCAACCTCTGACTCCCGGGTTCAAGCAATTCTCCTGCCTCAGCCTCTCAAGTAGCTGGGATTACCGGTACCTGCCACCACACCTGACTAATTTTTGTATTTTTAGTAGAGATGGGGTTTTGTTATGTTGGCCAGGCTGATCTCAAACTCCTGACCTCAGGTGATCTTCCTGCCTCAGCTTCCCAGAGTGCTGGGATTACAGGCGTGAATCACTGAGCCTGGCCAAAGACATTTTATTTTCACATCTAACTCAGGTCTCTCTTGATTTAGTTTAATGTAACCTTCATTTGTACTTATCTATATGGAGGGTGCCATTTTTTTTTTTTTTTTTTTTGTGGAGGACTTCAAGACTATTGTTTTCTTGAGATTAAGTAATAATTTTTCCAAGTACTTTTAAACTGCTTTTTAAAATCTGTCTTGAACCTTTTGCAAAATATTGTCTTTTCTCCTATTTAAGATATCATATGAAGTGTTAATTATAAAATGGCAGGACCAATGTTCAAGGAAAGGATTTCCTTATGCATTCTTATCGTTTACATATTCCATTGTTATGCTAACCTTTCATCAGTATTTTTACATTTGGTCTATCCTTATTTGTTTATAATCTCCATAGTGGGTTCTCAAATATATATGCTGTCAAGAATTTTTTTGCTGTTTCTTTATTGCCTAGTATAGTCAATGAGGGTAGGTGATTGTTACTGTAGCATTCATTGGTTATTATTTATAGGTCTGGTAACAGAGCTTCTTTTGCTTTGGGAATTAAGTAGTTGGCGAGCCTTGGAAGTTCCTTTGGTCCTTAGACTATGACCAGTATTAAAAATATCAGAAATCTGCTTTTAAGGAATAAATATTATTATTATTTTTGAGACATAGTTTTGCTCTTTTTGCTCAAGCTGGATTGCAATGGCGAGTTCTGAGCTCACTGCAACCTCCGCCTCCTGGGTTCAAGCAATTCTCCTGCCTCAGCCTTCCCAGTAGCTGGGATTACAGGCGTATGCCACACACCCAGCTAATTTTTTGTATTTTTGCATTTTTAGAAATGGGGTTTCACCATGTTAGCCACGCTGGTCTCAAACTCCTGGCCTTAGGTGATCCCACCCACCTTGGCCTCCCAGAGTGCTGGGATTACAGGCATGAGCCACCATGCCCAGTCAAAAGTTTTTGTTGATTTTTTTTTTTTTGTTTGTTTTTTTGAGACGGAATCTCACCCTGTCATCTAGGCTGGAGTGCAGTGGCACGATCTCAGCTCTCTGCAGCCTCCACTTCCTGCGTTCAAGTGATTCTCCTGTCTCAGCCTCCCAAGTAGCTGGGACTACAGGTGCTCACCACCATGCCTGGCTAATTTTTGTATTTTTAGTAGAGATGGGGTTTCACCATATTGGCCAGGCTGATCTGGAACTCCTGACCTCAAGTGATCCGCCTGCCTCAGCCTCTCAAAGTGCTGGGATTATAGGCAGGAGCCACCGCGCCTGTTCCCTGCCAAAAGTTTTTAAACTGTCCAAGATACAATTTGTCTCTATGGCTATAACTTGGTCACTGATACTTTTTTCTTACTTTTCTTTTCCTTCCTTCCTTCCTTCCTTCCTTCCTTCCTTCCTTCCTTCCTTCCTTCCCTTTCTTTCCTTTCTTTCCTTTCTTTCCTTTCTTTCTTTCATTTTTTTGAGAGGGAGTCTTGCTCTTTCTCCCGGGCTGTAGTACAGTAGTGCCATCTTGGCTCACTGTGACCCTGAGACCTCTGCCTCCCGGGTTCAAGTGATGGTCCTGCCTCAGCCTTTTGAGTAGCTGGGATTACAGGCACCCGGCACCATGCCCAGCTAATTTTTGTATGTTAGTAGAGACAGGGTTTCACCATGTTGGCCAGGCTGGTCTCAAACTCTTGACCTCAAGCGATCCACCCACCTTGGCCTCCCAAAGTGCTGGGATTACAGGCGTGAGTTACCATGCTTAGCCTTTATGTTTTATAATGAAAAGTTTTAAACATTTAATATGTGCTCCTCCATATATTTACCACCAAGATTTTCCTTTAACATATTATTGCACTTGCTTTAGCATCTATTTGTTCTTCTATTCATGCATTACTTCCTCTGTTTTTTGGATGCATTTCAAAGTAAATTGTAGACATCTATATGCTTCCCCCTAAATATTTCAATGCATATACCATTAACTAGAGTTTTATATTTCAAAGTTTTTTTTTGTTTGTTTCACCTGTTCTAAAATTTTTTATAAACTGAGTCATATGTGTGTCCTATTTTGTATAAAGCTTCTGCCACTTACTGTGTTTTTGAAATTTATCAGTGTTGTTGTGTCTATCAGTTAATTCCTTTTTATTTTTGCAGATTAACATTCTGTTGTTTATTTGTTCTATTATCGCTAAGTATTGCCATTTGTTTGATTTGTCATTACTTGATGGTCTTGATTGGCTGCTGGCTCTCTGCCTTGTAGTTTTTGATTTACATACCAAAGAAAACATTCAGTTGAATATGGCATTATAAAAGCAGAGTATTAATTTTAAAAGATTCAACAGTTATTGAATTAATGAATTTCATGAATTCATGAAAGCTGTTTATAAATAATCTCATTTGTATCTTTGGAATTAAAATAGCCAAAATCTTAGTAGGATGGCAGTCATGAAAGTCAGAGTCTGCTAAGGAGTATGTAGCAATTCACCTGCTGTATTAAAAACAAAAAGATCTCTTTGTATTCAAGACCAAGCTTTAAAAAATGTAAGAGATATGGATACAAAACAAAATTTTATTATCTAATTCTAATTATTATCTAATATCTAATTATAAAACATTATTATAACCTCTTAATTTCAGTCTGTTAAAGCTTGATTGATCATAAAATTGTAAAAAATGTGTTGGCACCATCACGTTGACCTGCTTTTTGAAAATGTACCCTAATTTTATAAGAGTGCCAATGAGAGTGTACAGGAGTACAGTGATAGCTCTAATTATCTTGATATTAATAAATAAAGAGTGGCCTGGCATGGTGATTCACACATGTAATCCCAATACTTTGGGAGGCTAAGGTGGGAGGATTGCTTGAGGCCAGGTGTTCGAGACCAGCCTGAGAAACATAGACCCCATCTCTACAAAAAATTTAAAAAAGGCTGGGGTGCAGTAGCTCATGCCTGTAATCCAGCACTTTGGGAGGCTGAGGCGCACAGATCACTTGAGTTCAAGAGTTTGAGACCAGCCCGTCCAACATGGTGACACCCTGTCTCTACTAAAAATACAAAAATTAGCTGGGCGTGGTGGCAGGTGCTTGTAATCCCAGCTACTTGGGAGGCCGAGGCTGGAGAATCGCTTGAATCTGGGAGGCAAAGGTTGCAGTTAGCTGATATCGCGCCATTGCACTCCAGCTTGGGTGACAGAGTGAGACTCTGTCTCAAAAAAAATGAGAAAAAAAAAATTAGCCTGACAAGGTGGTGTGAGCCTGTAGTACCAGCTGCTCAGGAAGCTGAGGCAGGAGGATCTCTTGGGCCTAGGAGATCAAGGCTGCAGTGAACCATGATCATTCATTCTACTGGGTTCTGGCCTGGACAACAGAGTAAGACCTTGCCTTTAAAAAAATAAAAAAAGAATAAGAGAGTACAATGATAGTTCTAATTATCTTGATATTAATAAATTTTAAGTATATTTTCATTAAAAACATTTTTAGTTCCTGAAATTTCATGATTCAGATTTTATATACACTTAGTCGCTGATGCTTCACAAATATACTAGTTTCTCTGTATGAAGAAGATAGGCATGGGAAAACAGGGAATTATTGGTCAGCAGTGACACTTGTTTTTCAACTTCCTGTTTTTCATTATTCTACTTACTGAAGACCCTGGGGGATGATTTTAAGTAGAGAAAGCTGAGCAATTAAAGTTGTAATGTGATTAATCTAAAACTATAGGATTTATACTTTGCTCTTTGCATGATCCAGTAATGAACTGGTTTCAACAGCTTTCTAGTTTTTTTTCAGTTGTAGTTTTGTAAATGGAGTAATTTAAAATAAATTAAGGAAACATCACTATTTTACCAAATATTTTTACTTACTTTCCATTATGCTAGGTATTATTTAAAGAAAATATACTGTGCAACTTTTTATATATTAATCATACCTCAGTAAAGTGGTTTAAGAAAAAGTAGAAGATACTGATTTTATTTATAAATGGCATCTTACTCTCCAGTGGGGACACATCTGCAGTTATCAAAAATAGAACCACTTTGTTTCTGTGAATATCTATTTTATGAATATATAAATTTTGTTTCACCTTGAATTCTGAGATCTGATCATAAAGATTTAGTTAAGGAAAGTTAAAGTTGTCTGGAGTTAGGGGTGAATTCCAAATGAAAATATAAATAAATTCAGAAGGATCCATACCACTTAACACAGAGTAACCTGATATCTGAAGATGTTTTTTGTTTGCTGTAAGGCAAGGGGAAAGCCTCCTTAAAAGGGATTCACATTTATTTACCCAGCTTTTTAAGATAGCTACCAAGGTAAACAGTGAACTTTTGTAAGCAGTGTATACTGTTCTAAAAATGAAGTATATTTTCCCTTCTGATAGTGAATGAATTCTATTTATGATTTTTTTTCTTTGTTTTTTTTGAGACAGAATCTTACTCTGTCGCCAGGCGGCAGGCTGGAGTGCAGTGGCGTGATCTTGGCACACTGCAACCTCCGCCTCCTGGGTTCAAGCAGTTTTCCTGCCTCAGCCTCCTGAGTAGCTGGGACTACAGGTGCGCGCTACCATGCCCAGCTAATTTTTGTGTTTTTTAGTAGAGATGGGGTTTCACCATGTTGGCCAGGCTGGTCTTGATCTCTTGACCTCATGATCCTCTTGTCTCAGCCTCCCAAAGTGCTGGGATTACAGGTGTGAGCCACCACGCCTGGCCTATTTATGATTTTTTAATGTCAAAAGTTAAATTATTTTATCAGGATTACCCCTTAAATTTTTAAATTTTGTCTTATAAAAGTTAATTATATTATAGTATTTAAGTGTTTGCCAGTTTACAATTATGATGAGATGGGAGAAAACAAATAAATTATGCAATAGGCATGAACCTTCAAGGGTATTACGAAAGGACGTGCTCAGGCTGTGATCTTTGGTGCAGTGTAAAAATATAATTTCTTAGAGAATAGTGTCAATTTCCAAATCAGCAGGAGAGTTATAAGTGTTTAAGAGGAATGTTTAGGAATAGGTCAGGGTAGTTAGAGACAATAACATCTGGCATGCTCTTAATTATTATTAATGTTGTGACTTAGCAGTTCTTTGAAAACATCAAAATCATAGACTGGGCTTGTGCCTATAATCCCAGCACTTTGGGAGCCTGAGGCAGGAGAATTGCTTGAGTCTAAGTGTTGGAGAACAGGCTGGACAACATAGTGAGACTCTTTTCTCTACAAAAATTTAAAAATAGTAATCGGGTGTGGTGGTGCCTGCCTGTAGTCCCAGCTACTTGGGAGACTGAGGTAGAAGAATTACTTGAGCTCAGAAGGTCCAGACTGCAGTGAGCTGTGATCTGTGTCAGCGTGTTCCAGCCTGGGTGACAGAATGAGACCCTGTGTCAAAAGAATCTTTTTTTTTTGTAAGAATGATCTAAGAACCGGATGCCTGTAAAGCTAATAGAGAGAGAGAGAGAGAGAGAGAGAGAGAGAGAAACGCTGTGAAGCAAAAAGTCAAAATTAGAATGAAGAAGTTAGGACGAACAGCAAAGTTAAATGTTTAATTTTTTTAGTGTTCATAAATAAGGTACAGTTTAAAAAATATCATAAACATCTTTATGATCCTGTTTTCAGGACCCACTTTTTTTTGTATCTTTAAAATTACAGTATTTTGATTCTAGAAATGAACCCTAGAACCAGTATCCATATTTTATCGTGAATAAAGTGAGAGAGAGTAACATTGATAAAATGACTTGCTATAATTTACATTGCTGCTTAAGGACAGTACTAGACCAGAATCCAAGTCCCCTGATTCCCATTTAAGTTCTGTTTTTGTCACACCAAACAGTTCTCTCAGTATATAGTATTTTTTTTTTTTTTAACAGGATCTCACTTCCTCACCCAGGCTGGAGAACAGTTGTGTGATCATGGCTCACTACAGCCTTGTTTTTAGAGATGAGGTATCCTTATGTTGCTCAGGGTGGTCATAAATTCCTGAGCTCAAGCAGTCCTCCTGCCTTGGCTCTCAAAGTGTCGTGATTACAGACGTGATCTAGCGCACCCAGCCAGTAATTTCTTTTAAAGGAATTAATATCCATTGCAAGACTTGGTAACTGATTACAGTGAATTCAGTAGCTGATTAAATCGGTTTCACAGTATTGTGTTGGGTTTTAGAAACCACTTCAGACCAATAACCAATATTGAGTGAGTTGAAAAGAATTAATCACTTCCAAATACAAGGCACTTTACATTCTTCCAAAGGAGAGGATGCAACACGAAGTTGTTTGGTCAGCTTGATATAAAATATTTTGGATATGCTCATGAAATAAGTCAAATGGGTACATTTTACAACCACATAGTATGTTAAATAGAATGACTTTTTTCTTTTTTTCCTTCTCATTTATTCGAACAGTCTTACTTAGAATCTTTATCATTAGCATCTTTGTCATCATTGGAGCCCTCTTCTCTAGAACACATCAGTCTCTTTCCATTTATGATATTTTCTCTGGTAATTTTATCCTGAGCTATAAATGCCTCTCCTGTAAGAAAAGTTTGTGACTCACTGCAGCCCTGATCTCATGGGCTTAAGCTATCCTCCCGTCAGCCTCCTGAGTATCTGGGACTACCAGTGTGCACCACCATGTCTGGCTAATATTTGCATTTTTTGTAGAGATGGAGTCTTGCCATGTTGTCCAGGCTGATCTGGAACTCCTGGGCTCAAGTGATATGTCTGCCTTGGCCTCCCCAAGTGTGGGATTGTAGATGTGAGCTACTGTGCCTGGCCAAGAAAATTTTTTTAAATTTATTTTTATATGTAGTCATAATATTTGTAAGGTAACCTTTTACTGTATTGTTTTTAAAACTAAGCTTTAAATAGTTCCTTGTAGTAAGAGTTACCATTGTGTTTATAAGGCTGCATCTCCATGAGTAAGTAGTAAATCTGTGTTGGGTTTCTTTGCTGCTGCTGCTGCTGCCTTTTTTTTTTTTTTTTTTTTTACTGATATGGTTAGTTGGTCAGGTGACTTCTGTAAAGATCCAAAACTAGCATTGATTGAGGTCATTTCAGGCTTATGCATAATCTACAAAGCATTCTTAACCAATTGAGATCAAAGTTCACCTCTTTTGATGAACTTTTGATTGTTATCTTACTTTAAAATTCTCTCATAACTTCTATGAAATTTTTATACCTGGATTATAAAACTTCTGAAGGATTTGCTTAAATATTTTGTTGCTTAAAAGAAAATAATTGGGCTGGGCATGACGGCTCACACCTGTATTCCCAGCACTTTGGGAGGCTGAGGCGGGTGGATCACCTGAGGTCAGGAGTTTGAGACAAGCCTGACCAACATGGAGAAACCCCCGTCTCTACTAATAATACAAAAAAATTATCCGGGCCTGGTGGCACATGCCTGTAATCCCAGCTACTCGGGACTCTGAGGCAGGAGAATCACCTGAAGCTGGAAGGCGGAGGTTGTGGTGAAACAAGATCTCGCCATTGCACTCCAGCTTGGGCAACAAGAGCAAGACTCCGTCCCATAAAAAAAAAGAAAAAAAAAAAAGAAAATAATTGGTCGAGTGTGGAGGCTCATGCCTGTAGTCCTAGCATTTTGGGAGGCTGAGGTAGGTGGATCAGCTGAGCTCAGGAGTTCAAAATCAGCCTTGGCAATGTGGTGAAACCACGTTTCTACTGAAAGTACAAAAAAATTAGCTGGGCATGATGGCACTCACCCCAGGAGGCTGAGGTGAGAGGATTGCTTGAGCTCAAGAAGTCAAGGCTGCAGTGAGCCAAGATTGCATAACTGTACTCCAGCTTGGGCAGCAGAGTGAGAACGTGTCCCAAAAAACAAACGAAAAACAAATAAACAACTTCCCCCCCAAAAAAAACCCCAGAAAATAATTAATACTGTAATCAAGGAAGGCAACTCATTATAAAGAGTAATTTTGTGATTAAAAATGGTCTTATATTCATGAATGATGGGTGAATGAAAAATGTATGTTGCTGATAGTAAAATCTTATAACCCTTAAGGAATTCTAAATGGCTACCTTCTACTTATGAAGAACTGTATGGTGCCCTGGACTTAGCATTAGAAGAAACTTTGTGTATGAATTTTGCCATAGGCTATAGTCTTGGCGTATCAGTTAGAATTCAGTGCCACTATGATTATTAAGAAATAAGGAATTTATTACAGGAATTAAATCTTCTTTAATCATGGGAAAAACTACGGATATTAAGATCCAAAAAATGTGAGAGAAAAGTCGCTAACCTGTCTTTTGATGTAGGTTAGTGAGTTAGACCTTTCAAAAGCAGGTAAACATGTTCTACTGCTGTAGGGACACTGTGAAGGAGGTTTGTGTGTTGTAGGCTCTGTGCAGCTACCACTATGCGCTTTTAGTGAAATATCTGGTGATGGGCTTGGTCCTGGTAGTTGTGGACATGGTGGAGTGGGGATGAGTAAGGACAGATTACAGTTCTACCCATACCTTTGTGTCTGTCCTTCCCTGCCTTTAACCAATGACTGCCTTTGGAATGAAATGGCTACTGCTTCAATTGCATTTCCTAAATTTATGCAAATTTTTCTTGTGACATATCTTAAGTTGAAACCATATAGAAGAGGAAATTAGGGGAAATGCACTTCTACTTAACACAGTTTAAGACCTTAACTTTGTTTAATCACTTAGTCTTCCAAACTTAAGTCCCTCAAATATCATTTTGGGTTTAGATTAGTGCTTTTCTGTTACTGTCCACTGAACAAGTGATTTCTTTTGTTGGCTACTTCTCTTTTAGTCTATTCAGTAATCCCTTTGGGTATAGCTTCTGAATTTTTAGCATAAAACTCTTCAGCAAAAAAAAAAAAAAAAAAAGGATAATGATCTTTCCCTTCAGTTTTTAGGGGGAAGGATAAGGTGTTTCCTAAAAAGTTTATTTAGAGCTTTTTAGTCAAAGTGTAGTTCATTGATCCTTAACTACAATTTACTTGACAAGATATATTTATGGGATGAATTTTATTGAGGGTAGGAGAATGGAGAGAGAAACTGCTGCTATGATGAATTCTCTTTCTTCTTGGTCTACAACAAACAGGAATATTTTGAGAATGTAGCTATGGCAGATTTTAACGTAAGAGTTATGCCAACACTATTGCCCCTTAAGGGTTGAGTCAGACCTTTTGGGAATGACATAGACTTAGGGGTTTTAAGGGAACTTTTAGTATTTATTAGCAGCCAATCTAACCCTGAAAACTCTACTAACTATTATATTTTATAAGTTTTAGTATGGTTCATTAGAAATATGTCACAGTGTGTAGGTAATACTGTGTTTTATTTTGAGTTGGCCAATTGTTAAGGTAAAACCTTAGAGGATAAACTGAGCTCATATTGATGAATGGGAATCTGATATTTCCATCAGACAAGGTCTTTTTTTTTTTTTTTGAAATTTGGTGTATTATAACTTTATTATTTGTGATACTAGCTCCCTCTGTAGAACTCCAATAAGATTATAACTGGACTTTTTCAATAATTTAGAAAAGTGACCTAAACATTATCTATAATTATAAAATTTCCCTGTACAATTTTACTTTGTATTTGAATCAGTTGCAAGTGGTTTTTTAAAAGTATAAATATTACCTTTATAAAAATGTTTCACTTTGTATACACAAAGTTTTAATAACATATACAAAATGAAACCTTCCTCTTCAAACGTTTCTAAAACTTTAATGAATTTTTATTTAGGAAGGCTAGAGAGAAGTGTGATTTCTAGGTCTGTGTTGCGTAAAGCCTGATTGAAGCCCTAGGGGAAAAATTAATTTTGAAGCTTAGCTGGATACTTGAAATTATCCTTTTTTTTGAGCTTTTTCAGTGTTGATTGGATGGGAAAATGTTTATAAGAGATTTTTTAATTTGTCTTGTAGAGAAGGGAAAAGCAAACTTCTACAACATGGTAGAAATAGCAAAGAGAAAATCTTGGCAAGATCCCCAAATTTAGCGAAGAAATGCAGGAAAAAAATGCTTTACATATATGATTTAAAAAATTTTTTTTCTTTTTTTTTCTTGAGATGTGGTCTCACTCTGTCTCCTAGACTGGAGTTCAGAGGCACAATCACGATGATTGTCCCACCTCAGCCTCCCAAGTAGCTGGGACTATAGGCATGTGCTACCACGCCTGGCTCACTTTTGTATTTTTAGTAGAGATTGTGTTTTGCCATATTGCCCAGGCTGGTCTCAAGCTCCTGGGCTCAAGTGGTCTGCCTATCTCAGCCTCTTAAAGTGTTAGGGTTACAGGCATGAGCCACTGCACCCTGCCCACATATGTGAGTTCTATGAATTTATGCACTTCCAATTTTCCTCTGTGGGAGTGAGCTTACTTTTTTTTACCACCACGTTTTCTCCTTTCTTTCTGCTACGGTTTGAATGCTTGCCCCCTCCAAAACTCATGTTGAAATTTAATCGACATTGTAACAGTATTAAGAGGTGGAGGTCTTTAAGAGGTGATTAGGTCATGGGGCTCTACCTTCTTGAGTACATTAATGCAGGAGTGGGTTAGTTATCTCCAGAGGGTTGTTATAAAGCAAGTCTGGCCCCTCAAGCACTTGCTTGCTGCCATGGGATAATGCAGCAAGAAGTTGCTGAGCAGAAGCTGGCACCATACTCTAGGACTTCCCAGCGTTCAGAACTGAGAAACATACTAATATTTCTTTCCTTTATAAATTACCCAATCTCAGGTTTTCTGTTAGCAGCCATAGCAGTTGGACTAAGACACTCCCCAAACCATTTTATATTAAATTGTAAGTTGTATAATTAGCTCTTCAAAGATTTTTTTTTCTGACATAATATAAGCTCCATGAAGGCAAGAGGGAGTATGATTGACTTGCAACATGGAATTTAGAAAAATGAGTGAACAGATTTCAACCATAAAGCTAGGGACTAAAACATACAAATGAGGATAAGAAAGAACTGAAGTACATATGCTTTTTCAGTTTCTAAAAATTTAACTGTATTTTCTTGTAAGTAGATTGAAGGATGTTCTTAGGATCATGCATGAGTAGACTTTTAAACAATTTTGTGTGGATAATTATCTTTGAAGCCTCTGTTAATACTAAACATCTTTATTCTGTTAAAATACAGTTTATTCAAACACAGACGTACAGCATGTATTGTGGCACAAAGAAAAAGAATTCTTTTCATTTGTTGACTTTGACTAAATTTGATATCAGATAATTGCTTTAAAGAATAGATAGACGGGCCAGACGTGGTGGCTTATGCCTGTAATCCCAGCACTTTGGAAGGCCAAGGCGGGCGAATCATGAGGTCAGGAGTTTGAGACCAGCCTGGCCAGCATAATGAAACCCTGTCTCTACTAAAATTACAAAAAATTAGCCAGGCATGGTGGCAGGTGCCTGCAATCCCAGCTACTCAGGAGGTTGAGGCAGGAGAATTGCTTGAACCCAGGAGGTGGAGGCTGCAGTGAGCTGAGATTGAGCCACTGCACTCCAGCATGGGTGACACTGCAAGACTCTGTCTCAAAATAAAAGAATAGATAGACTAATTGTATTGGTATAACAAATATACCTTTCATTATCCATAAACCACTGAAATAGTAATGTGGTTTTCCTATACAGACATACCTTGGAGATACTGGGGGTTTGGTTCCAGACTATCACAGTAAAGTGAATACCACAATAAAGAGAAATACATGAAAATTGTATTTTCCTAGTGCATGTAAGAGTTGTGGTGATATCACACTGTAATCTATTGTATGCAATAACATTGTATAAAAAATGTATATGCCTTACTTTAAAAATGCTTTATGGATAAATATGCTAACAATCATCTGAGCCTTTAGCAAGTTATAATCACTTTGCTAGTGGTGTATCTTGCCTCAGTGTTGATGGCTGCTGACTGGTTAGGATGTTGGTTGCTGAAGGTTGGGGTGGCTGTGGCAATTTCTTAAATAAGGCAATAATGAAGTTTGTTGTGTCAGAGTCTTCCTTTCATGAAAAATTTCTCTGTAACATGCAGTGCTGTCTGATAGCATATTACTCATGGTAGAACTTGGAAAATTGGTGTCAGTCCTCTCAAACCATGCTGCTGCTTTATCAACTAAGTTTATGGAATATTCAAAATCCTTTGTTGTCATTTCAGCAGTGTTCACAGCATCTTCACCAGGAGTACCTTCCATCTCAGGAAGTCACTTTCTTTGCTCATCTGTAAGAAACAGGTCCCTGTCCATTCAAGTTTTATCATGAGATTATAGCATTTCAGTATCTATCTTCAGGCTCTACTTCCAATTCTAGTTCTCTTGCTATTTCTGCCACATCTGCAGTAACTTCCTCCACTTAAGTCTTGAAGCCCTCACAGTCATCCATGAGGGCTGGAATTCACTTCTTCCAAAGTCCTGTTAATGTTGAGGTTTTGACCTCCTCCCATGAATCACGAATGTTCTTAATGGCATCTAGAATGATGAATACTTTGCAGGAGGTTTTCATTTTACTTTGTCCAGATACATCAAAGGAATCACTGTCTATGGCAGCTATAGTCTTGCAAAATCTATTTCTTAAATAATAAGACTTGAAAGTCAAAATTACTCCTTGATTTGGGGGATGCAGAATGAATGTTGTATTAGCAGCCATGAAAACAACATTCATCTCCTTGTTCATCATCAGAGCTATTGAACAACCAGGTGTATTGTCAGTGAACAGAAATATTTTAAAAGGGGTTGAGTGTGGTGGCTCATGCCTGTAATCCCTTTGGGAGGTTGAGGTGGGCGGATCATCTGAGGTTGAGAGTTTGAGACCAGCCTGACCGACATGGAGAAACCCTGTCTCTACAAAAATACAAAATTAGCCAGGTGTGGTGGTGCTTGCCTATAATCCCAGCTACTTGGGAGGCTGAGGCAGGAGAATTGCTTGAGCCTGGGAGGTGGATGTTGTGGTGAGCTGAGATTGTGTCATTGCACTCCATCCTGGGCAACAAGAGAGAAACTCCGTCTAAAAGAAAAAAAAAAACAATATTTTAAAAGGAATATCTACACACACACACACACACACACATAGTTTTTTGTCTGAGCAATAGGTCTCAACAGTGGGCTTAAAATATTCAGTATATTATGCTGTAAACAGATGTGCATTCATTCATCCAGGCTTTGTTGTTCCATTGATAAAACACAGGCAAAGTATATTTAGCATAATTCTTAAAGGTCCTAGAGTTTTCATAATGGTAAGTGAGCATTGACTTCAACTGAAAGTCACCAGCTGCATTAGCCCCTAACAAGAGAGTCAGCCTGTTCTTTGAAGCTTTGAAGCCAGGAATTGACTTCTGTTTAGTGGTGAAAGTTCCAGATGGCATCTTTTCCCAGTAGAAGGCTGTTTTTCCTGTGTTGAAAATCTGTTGCTTATTCTGGCCACCTTCATCCATGATGTTAGCAAGATCTTTTGGATAACTCACTGCAGCTTGTACATCAGCATTTGCTGCTGCTTCTTGTACTATGTAATGGAGATACCTTCTATTCTTAAACCTCATGAACCAACCTCTCCTAGTTTCAAACTTTTCTTCTGCAGCTTCCTCACCTCTCTTAGCCTTTGTACAATTGAAGAGAGTTAGGAGCTTGCTGTGGATTAGGCTGGGTATGATGATGCATATGCATGTAGTCCTAGCTACTCAAAAGGCTAAGGTGAGAGGATTGCTTGAGCCCGGGAGTTCAGGGCTTTGGTGAGCCTGTGATAGCCACTGTACTCCAGCCTGGGCAATGTAGCAAGACCTCCATCTTTTACACATACACGCACAAACGTGTGTGCATGTGTGTGAAATACAATAAAGCACAGTAAGATGAGGTATGCTTGTATCAGTAAAAAGTCTGTGTCGATATATAAGTATTTTGCTGAGGGGTCTTTATAGTTTTTAATCTGTTAATTACCCTCTTACAGTCTTTAAGGGTAACTAACCCATGTGCTTCTATTAATGTTGAAAGAAACCTCAAGTGGACTTTCCTTTGCATTGTAATTTTGAATTTGGTTCAACCTATGTATCACATGTAGTTAATCCTTGTCAATGTTAGTACTTTCTGTGTTATTTAATTTTTTCTTTATATGAATTTATAAAAATTAGCCACATCTTACTATGTCTGTGAGATTGTGGGGTTTATACATTAGTTTAATGATAGAACTTAAAATAAAAATATATTTGCCACTGAAAATTGACATCCCATTCTTCCTGCGTGATTGCGCTGAGAAGTACGGAACATCACATGTGAGGTAGTTCTACAAAAATAAAAACTTGAATCTCATTTTGAAGAAATAGACAAACTAAAATTCAGGATTTTTTTTTTTTTTTTTGGTCTTAGGAATGACAAAAAAAAAAAGCTGAGAAACTTTTTCAGCTTAAGAGAAACTAAAGGAACATAGTAGCTAAATGTAATACATGATTCTGACTTGGATTTTGGCCAGATAGGAGGGATACTTTAAAGGCCACTATTGGGACCGTTGGAAAAATTGAATATGGACTGTAGATTATAGTATTGCATTAATGGTAAATATCCTAAATTAAGAAGTGTAATGTGGTTATGGAGTATATTAATCTTGTTTTTAGGAAATTATACACATAAAGCCAGGCCTGGTGGCTCATGGTTATAATCTCAGTGCTTTGGGAGGCTGAGGTGGGAGGATTGCTTGAGACCAGCCTGGGCAACATAGTGAGACCCTGTCTCTGCAAAATTAAAAAAAAAAAAAATTAGCCAGGCATGGTGGCACATTCCTGAAGTCCCAGCTATTTGCTGACGCAGGGGATCACTTGAGCCCAGGAATTTGAGGCTGCAGTGCGTGAACCATTATTGCACCACTGCAATCCAGCCTGGGTGACAGAGTGAGACCCTGTCTCTTAAAACACAAAACACTGAAAACAAATTACACACTCAAGTATTTAGGGGCAGGGAGTATAGATGTTTGCAATATACATGCGATTTAGCAATGTATATACAGTTCAGCAGTGCTGGCTAATGATAGTGATATAAAGTGAGAACAATCAATCAAATTGTGGTATAGTTTTAATAATAGGTAAATGTGGCTAAAGAGTATACAAGAGTTATTTGTATAAATCTTGAAATTTTAAGTTTGAAATTATTGTAGAGTAAGAAATTAAAAATACTGTCTTAGGTGTCACATTATTATACTTTGGGAATCACTTAACCCTGAGTCATCATTAGCTGTGGGAGATATTTTTATGTGGGTAAAACATTTATAAAAGAAAGCCATGTAACTTCCTTCACCCTACTTGACTACTTCATACTCATCTTTTAAGATTTACCTTAGATATTAATTCTTCCTGGTAGTTTTCTCTATTGCACATACTTCCTGTGCTCTGGGATTTGTTAGTTATAAACCATCAGGTGGTTCAGAATTAGAACCTTGGTTTTGTTGCTTAACTAGTTTTGTGACCTTGGAGGTATTTACTTTTTCCTTTAATGTTTGCTCAGCTAAATTATGAGAATGATAGAACTTAACCTCATATGGTTATTATGAGGATATAGACAATTCCATGATGCCTGGCATGTGAATAACTACTTCCACTACCTCTTTTTTTTTTCCAGTTTCTCTTATGGTGGTATAATACACGTAATGTAAAATCTACTATCTTAGCCTTTTTTTTTTTTTTTTTGAGATGGAGTCTTGCTCTGTAGCCCAGGCTGGAGTGCAGTGGCACCATCTCAGCTCACTGCGACCTCTGCCTCCTGGGTCCTGGTTCAAGCAATTCTCCTGCCTCAGCCTCTCGACTAGCTGGGATTACAGGTGTGCCCACCACGCCAGGCTAATTTTTTTGTATTTTTAGTAGAGACAGGGTTTCACCACGTTGGCCAGGCTGGTCTTGAACTCGGATTACAGGCGTGAGCCACTGCACTTGGCCCTATCTTAGCCATTTTTAAGTGTACATACAGTTCACTGGTATTAAGTACATTCATATTGTTTCACGGCCATTACCACCATCCATCTATAGAACTCTTCATCTTGCAAAACTGAAACTCTAAACCCGTTAAACAGTAACTCCAGCCCCTGGCAACTGCCTCTTTACTTTCCTTCTCTATGATTTTGATTACTCTTAAGTACTTCATAGTAGTGGGATCATACAGTATTTGTCTTTTTGTGACTCTCTTATTTCACTTAGCCCAGTGTTCTCAGGGTTCATCCATGTTGCAGCGTATGTCAGAATTTGCTTCCTTTTTAAGGCTGAATAATATTCCAATATATGTGTATACCACATTTTGCTGATCCTTTCATCTGTGGTTGGACATTTGGGTTGCTTCCATGTTTTAGCTATTGTGAATAATGTTGCTTTGAATATGGATATGCAGATAACGCTTCAAGATGTTGCTTTCAGTGTATGCTTCGAGTGTATGCCCAGAAGCTTCTTAATAAAAGTGCTACTTTTATTACTATTTGTTAGCACCTGCCTTCCTTCTAGACTCAGTACTTTGAGCACAGGGCTCATATTTTATTCATCTTTGTATTTCCAGTGCCTGGCACATAGTAGATACTTAGTAAATATTTATGAATAATTAACGTGTATTTTTGCAGATAGGCTGCACAGTATCTCTGATGCTTTCATTCATATATTTATTTGTGAGTTTCATAATTAAGTGGGTTTACTTGCAACAATTTTTTTTTGTTCCTAGTTTTACCACAAAGCTAATTGTTTAAGGTTAAACAGTCTTTTACTTTTTATATGTAAATTATAGCTTTATGAATGTAGTCAAATCGAATAATAGGCTTCTTTAAGAAAATCAGATATACTCATAAGATAAAATGATGTGCCCCTCTCATTATTACTTATTACCAACTTTAGTTTTCTTAGCAGAGAGCAAAAAATTTTGTTTTATCTTCAGCATTTGGATTGACTTCATGTATAAGTGCCTCTAATTGTAGCAACCTGCTAGTGTTGGTGATCAAGTTTGGAACAATTTCCTTACTTCCCTTTTTGGTCTGGCTTCTGAGATTTTAGCCAATTTTAGATTTCTTTAATTACAGATTTTTCTTTACAAATTTGTGGTAGTTGAGAGCATAAACTTTTTCAGAACTGGTTCTCTCAAAAGTGAAGTGATACATGTACTAGTACTATGATGACATCGGTTGCATGTAACATACTGAAAATCAAAATGCCTTCATCAATAAATGGAAAATTTGTTATTTAACACAAAAATTTATGATTGGTTAAGTCAGTGCTTCAGGATTATCATCAGGGAGTCCTAGGTGTTTATATTGTTCTGTTTACAATACCCAACATTCTTTTAGGCTGGTACCTTTCATGGTTACAGATTACTGTTGTATTTCCAGAGATCAAATATAATTGACAATATCTAGAGATGCAAAGGAAAATGTCCTTTTCTTGTCCTCTTCTTTTTCTTTTTCTTTTTTTGAGTTGGTGTCTCACTCTGTTGCCTAGGCTGGAGTGCAGTGGCCTATCTTGGCTCACTGCAACATCCACCTCCTGGGTTCAAGTGATTTTCCTGCTTCAGCCTCCCATGTAGCTGGGATTACAGGCATGCGCCACCATGCCCAGCTAATTTTTGTATTTTTAATAGAGATGGGGTTTTGCCACGTTGGCCAGGTTGGTCTCGAACTCCTGACCTCAGGTTATCCACCTGCCTCAGGCTTCCAAAGTGCTGGGATTATAGGCATGAGCTGCTGTGCCTGTCTGTCCGTTTTTTTTTTTTTTTTTTAAAGAGCAAGAAGAGGTTTCCTAGAAGTACTCTGGAGACTTGCATCACACACACATTCCTAAACTAGTCACTGGCAAAGAAAATGGAATTATCATGATTAATTAGCATATTCTGAAGTACATGCTTCCTTATAACTGAACAAAAATTAGGGTTCCACTGGTAATGGGGAAATGGTTGTTGACTTG
The DNA here is from genome assembly GCA_963573385.1 of Cacajao melanocephalus. Taxonomy (NCBI): domain Eukaryota; kingdom Metazoa; phylum Chordata; class Mammalia; order Primates; family Pitheciidae; genus Cacajao; species Cacajao melanocephalus. The sequence continues at coordinate 113,196 of CAUYLG010075698.1, forward strand.
GCAACTAATAGTGAATTGCTCACAATGTTTAAGCGAAATGGTCAGATTTCCTGGGAACACAGGAACCAGGGCTAGACTTTGAAATGGCCTTAGTGAGACATTTTCTAAAACTATTTTCTGGTATCGGAATTACTCTTAATTACCTTGTGTACTAAGAAAACTGAAAAAAATTAAATTTAGAATTTTAAACACATTTCCTGACAGTGATCAAGATATAAAAATGTGTAAAATTTAGTGAATATATTTTAAAGCATGGAAGATTTGTGTTACTCTCAGACTTGAAAGGGAACCTGCAACGTTATGGCCTCATGGGAAATACTGTATTTTTTTGTCTTGACATAATCTTCAGGCTCTTTGATTTTATTCTAAGCAGCCCAGCAGGACACCTTTAAAAAGAAATGAACAAAATTACTGTCTCTAAACCAAGGTAGATACAAAAATACATTCAGGAGAATAGTATACATTGGAAACTGCCACTTTAGCTAGTGCTTTTTAACTAAGGAGAGATGCTGTAAAGTTTTAGGAGATCACAATGAGGAAGCTAGTCATACTTCGTCTTCTGAAACATTCTTACGAATATATTGTTTCTTTTCTTTTTTTCTCCTGCAGTTCTTTTTTTTTTAGTTTAAAGCTTGGTAGTTCTGAGAATTTTAGATTCAGTTATAATGGACTGTAACTATCAACATATATCAAAAATTGTTACTTGATAGTTGGAGTTGTTTTACTCAGTCACTCAGCAAAGATAAGATTAGATCTCCATTAAATGAAAAGTATTATCTTTTATGCAAAGAGACGTTAGTTGGCTGTGGATGAAGACAATGGCTATGAGGTCAGTCAGCCTTGTAGAAAGAATAGGTTAGGCACAGTGGCTCAGGCCTGTAATCTCAGCACTGTGGGGTGGCCAAAGCCAGTGGATCACTAGAGCCCAGGAGTTCGAGACCAGACTGGAAAACATAGTGAGAGCCCTGTCTCTACAAAAAATTTTAAAATTAGCCAGGTGTAGTGGTGTGTATATGTGGTACTAGCTATCAGGAGGCTGAGGTGGGAGGATCTCTTGACCTGGGGAGGTTGAATCTGCATGCAGTGAGCTGTGATTGCGCCACAGCACTCCAGCCTGGGTGATGAAGTGAGAACTTTTCTGAAAAAAAGAAAAAGAATAAAAGTAAAATTGTATAATCTCTGGAAAAAACAAAATAGGCTATCATATCTAATACTCAATATGTAAGGATGTTTAGTATTAGTGGGTATAATTATTAATAAAATATTCTATTTAGGTATCTGAACTAGTTTGTAATAACCAAACCACAAACATTCAATTTGCTTTGTATGTAAAAATCTTTTAAAACAAAGTCCTACCTTAACTTTCATAAATCTGAATGTGAGCATGTATTTATGCTTTTCATTTGTTTGCACAGCTTTTTTGTTCTTTTTTTTGTTTTGATTTTAAAGAGTCTCACTGTGCTGCTCAGGCTGGAGTACAGTGTTGTGGTCTCAGTTCACTGTAGCCTCCACCTCCCAGGTTCAAGTGATTCTTGTGCATCGGCCTCCAGAGTAGCTGGGATTACAAATGTGTACCACCTTACCTGGTTAATTTTTGCATATTTAGCAGAGACAGGGTTTCGCCATGTTGCCCAACCTGGTGCACAGTATTTTGTTGTTGACATTGAGACTTGTAATATAATAATAATGCTGGCATTTCTTAAAGATGATATATAATTCCATTAGAATATTTCTGGGAAGTAGGTATTTGTCAGCCTGTCAATGTTTTCCTTTTATTTTTATTTTTTTGTGTGTGTTTTAGTGCATTCTCCCAGATCCTGAAATTTTCCTTTTAAACTGTGATTACGATATATGTGTTTCTTATTTCTTTCTCTTTTTTGGTCCTAATTATGCTGTTAGGCATTAACATAGTATAAAATTAGGTTTTTTAAAAGGAAACTTCAGATATTTGGGATTTGGTAAATATTTTTTAGAGGTAGAAACTGTCATTTGTATTCCTAGGACTTGTAGGCCATTGTGTTTGTTGACTGACTGATTTGACTGAGAACCTAGTATGTGATAATGTGTCACTGTTTCTATCAACTTATATAACTGAGGGACTTTATAATTGTTCTTACCTTGGACCACTATATAATTGTGGTCTTATAAAGTACATTTGAAAATTATAGGCATTTTCATATTTTATCTGGGCCTGGAAAAAGTATTTATTTTAAAACTGTAACGACCTTTAAAACCCATTGTCAGTCATTTGGAAAAATTAGTGCTATATGATATGAAGCACTTCTTTTTATTGATAATTTCAGGTTTCACTATCAGGGAAACTCCAGTGTGGAGGCATAGATCTGTTAACTATCTTCTTTGTTCTATCTTGAATGTTTTATTGGTATTGTAAAAAAAAAACTTATCAGTAAGACTGATTTGGAATTTATATTGTTTAACAGCATTATCACTGTCAATAATTATCCGTTGTCTGCATTTGTAAAGCAGAATAAATGAAGCTATTGTTTAAGTTTAATTACTGGGATGATTTAGCATATGGTATAATGTCAATCTGTGGGAATTTTATTTAAAACTTTTTCTTTGAGTTTTTTTTTTAGAGCTGTTTTAGGTTCATTCACAGCAAAATTGAGCAAAGATACGGAGATTTCCCATAATCCTCCTGTCCCCACACATGCATAGCCTCCCCCATTTTCATCATCCCCCACTAGAGTGGTATATTTGATACAATTGGTGAACCAGCACTGACAAATCCAGATAAAACTCTTTTTTTTTTTTTTTTTTTTTTTGGGAGATGGAGTCTCTGTCTGTTGCCCAGGCTGGAGTGCAGTGGCATGATCTTGGCTCACTACAACCTCTGCCTCCCCGGTTCAAGCTATTCTCTTGTCTCACCCTCCTGAGTAGCTGGGACTACAGGTGAACGTCACCACACCCAGCTAATTTTTGTATTTTTAGTAGAGACAGGGTTTCACTATGTTGGCCAGGCTGGTCTCAAATGCCTGACCTCGTGATCCACCTGCCTTGGTTTCCCAGAGTGCTGGGATTACAGGCATAAGCCACCGCCCCTGGCCAGCCCTGGGCACACTCTTGTGGCTTTCCAGAGTTTTAGGAATTTCAGAACTTTTCAAAATTCTCTATGAACATCTCATTCTCCTCCTTTTCCTTTTGTGTTTTTTGGTTAGCTTGTTTGCCCCAGCACCTCAGGTGTCTGAAATGTTAAGCAGCTGTAGCTGATTGTTTCTGACAAATAAATACCTTGGGGGGAAAAGGCTGTTAGCAATGGCCAAACTCTGAATCAGGTTAAATATTGGGAAGTCTTCGAGTGGTTTCACCATATTGGTCAGGTTGGTCTCAAACCCCTGACCTCAGGTGATCCACCCTCCTTGGCCTCCCAAAGTGCTGGGATTACAGGCGTGAGCCACTGCGCCCAGCTGATAAAACTCTTAAAACAAGATTGATTGATTGAGACAAGCCTTTGCTCTGTCTCCCAGGCTGAGTGCAGTGATGCAATGATAGTTCACAGCAGGCTGCAGCTCCTGTCCTCAAGTGATCCTCCTGCCTGAACCTCCTGAGTAGTTGGGACTATAGGCTTGTGCTACTGCTCCCAGAAGACTTATTTAATCTCTCTCTCTCTTTAAGTGTAGATGTACAGCTCATATCTCTAGAAATTTCTGAGTTTTTATGGTGGTTCTGCAAATAAATGTTTGCTTATTTCTGCCTTCCTCTTCAGCCTTTGGTTTTTCATTTTCTCTGATATGCTGTTTCAGCTATCATTGTTTCTGTTGCTTTAAAGTCTTCAACATATTTATTATGAACATTTTCCGCCGAATATATTGTTCTTATGAGTTCATTGTAATTTTAGAGCAAGCAGCAGAGATGAACTTTGCTTTAAATCTTTTGTGTTGAAGTATGCTAATGGCAAGATGTTTTTTAAATATAAAAGTTGTATAAGTTGAGATATTTAATTCCTTTACATCAGGAAAAAGCATCACAATTAGAAGGGAGAATTGCTGTTATCTGGAAGGTGCTCAGCTGGGGAGGAAAAACAACCAAAACAGCTTCATTGTAAGCTCCGTAAGGGAATGGGCTTTTATCTTTGTTTATTTGTATTTGTTTACCATTGTACATTCATTGCCTAGCACAGAGTAACACAGTATGTGATTAACCAATAATTATTGGAAAAATATATTTTAGGGTATAATTTTAGATAATTAAAAGTGTATTTAGGAAATATGCAACCTTTTCATTTGTTTTTATTAATTTGATCTTACTCTCCTTTATTTCACCTTTAAAATACTGATGATAGAAGCAGGAGGCAGAGAAATCTGGAAACCCCACCTTCAAGCTGAAAAGCCTGAAACCAGCGGCCCAAAGTGAGAACTTATATTCCTCTTTGCCTGCACTCTCCCAATTGGTTCTTTCTGAATAATGTCTTTTTACCAATTGAATGTTGCCTTTTCCAAAGCTACCTACTGCCTGGCCCACCCTTACCCTTTGCCTGTAAAGTTCCAGACTCAGTAGTTAGAGAGGAGAGATTCAGCCAGACTTTGGGGAAGAGAGATGGCTTGACTTGGGGGAAGAGACTGCTGTACTTTGGGGAAGACCACCTGCCCTTCCCATCGCTCTCCACTGAGAGCCATTTCCACTGCTCAAATTCTCCACCTTCACCTGTCAAGTGTCTGCATCACTTCCTTCTTCCTGGACACTGGACAAGGGCTCAGGACTCACCCAGTGCAGGTACCAAAAAGGCTGTCATAGGGGCCCTTTCCTGCCCCTTGTGACGTGGTAAGGGACCAACTGAGCTGTTAAAACACAGCTGTCCACAGACGGCAGCGCTAAAAGAGCACTGTAACACTCTTTCTGGGGTTTTGAGGTCGCAGGCACCCTCACCTGGGCGCTGCTGTGGTCCCTGCATGGAGTTTTCTCCCCCTGGCGCCTGGAGCAGCCTGCCAGGTCCCGAACTCTCTCTCGCTCACATACTCCTTCCTGCAAAGGGTTGAGTGCTGCAGGCTGAGTAAACGGTCACCCCTGTTGCAAATCCAATGAAGAGACCGAGAAAAATCCCGCCTCACTGGTATGAAATGTACCAAATTAAATAACATCATCTTATTTCCTCTGATTTTGTTTCCAGTTTGTTTATATTCTTTTCCATAGGTATTATATGTCTGGTTTAGCTCATAAAATTGTGGCCGAATTTATGTTTTGACCATTATTCAGCACATCCATGGTATTCAGGACTAATTTCAGTTGCTTATTTAGGCACATAGAAATAAATCACGTTTTAAGGCTGGACGCAGTGGCTCCTACCTGTAATCGCAGCACTTTGGGAGGCTGAGGCAGGCGGATCACTTGAGGCCAGGAGTTCGAGACCAGCCTGGGCAAAATGGGGAAATCCCGTCTCTACTAAGAATGCAAAAATTAGCCCAGCGTGGTGGCGCGCACCGGTGGTCCCAGCTACTCGGGAGTCTGAGGCATGAAAATCTCTTGAACCCGGGAGTTGGTGGTTGCAGTAAGCTGAGATCACACCACTGTATTCTAGCCTGGGTGACACAGTGAGAGTCTGTCTTTAAAAAAAATAAAGAGCTCATAAAATTGTGGCTCTCTTTTTAAAAAACAATTTTAATATTTTTTCTTTTTTTTTTTTTTTGAGATGGAGTCTTGCTCTGTCACCCAAGCTGGAGTGTAGTGGCGCGATCTCAGCTCACTGCAACCTCTGCCTCCCACGTTCAAGTGACTCTCTTGCCTCAGCCTCCTGAGTAAGCTGAGATGAAAGGCACATGGCACCTTGCCCGGCTAATTTTTTGTATTTTTAGGAGAGATGGGGTTTCACTGTGTTAGGATGGTCTCCATCTCTTGACCTCATTATCCGCCCACCTTGGCCTCCCAAAGGGCTGGGATTACAGGGGTGAGCCACCACGTCCCGCCAAAAAAAAAAATTTTTTTTAAACATAAATAACAGATGGCACTATCTTTTTTGAAGATTATGTTCACCTATCTTTCTCTCCATTGAACTGTATAGCTAGCTGTGTTACCTGTATACAAAGAATGTAAAATTTTTGTATTAAAAATTGACATGTTAAAAAAAAAAACCTAGTACTACCACAAAGTTAAGCTCTGAGGAGATTTCAGGCTTAATGATATTACAATAATGTTTATCTTCTCAATAATTAAAAACCAACACAATGCTGCAACCTTGGTTCAATATTCAAATATATATATTTTTGCTAACCAAGCTGCTTTTCACTATTTAGTATACTTTATAAACGATTTAGAAGTGTTAATGCAATTTTTTTCAAAGAAGTATTCGTAAGGTAAACGTAGAAAATTATTGTAAAATAAAAGTGATGCCCACCAGATGGTGCTATTTCGCCTGTTTTATCTGTGACAGAAGGAAAAATGAATATAGAATTTCAAAAAAGTGTATGGAAGATCTAGAATATTTGGGCATAGTATTTTGGGTGTAGATGAGCTCAGTGGAAGGAAGCATTCAAATGCTCTAAATTTGTGTTCAGTACTATATGTTTATCCTAATAAAGATGAATTCTCAGAGTTAATATGCCAGATAACCTTTTATTTAGTCTAAATATATTAAGTAGATTTTTAAAAATGTTGACCTGTATGCACATCTTATTAACCTCATAGCTGTATATGCATGAAAAATGAAATTACTTATTAGATAGGTGTTACCAAAATATGTTTCAAGATTTCTTTTTGTTGTGAAGTAAACAATATTACTATCTCATCTAAGTTTCATTGTTATTTACAAATTAAGGGAAACAGTTTGATGATTTATGTGTTTTTAATTATTACCCAAATAAAAGAGAGAAAGTTAGGCTTGAATTTACTATTTTTACAAAGGAAAAAGATGACTCTTCTAAATTTTTGTATTAGGAAGAGGACAAACTATGTGGTACAGTGTTCATTTAGATGCAGCCATTGAATGACAATCCATTAAAGTCAAAATGGTTAGCTAATGAAATATACTTTTCAGTGAAGTTGGAAAGCTTTAGCCAGCTCTTAAAAGTGTTTCTAGGATTTTAATGTAGTTTTATTCCCCCTGATTTTGTTATCACTCTGTATTTTTCTCTGGTCATGACATTGAACCATAAAAGGCATGTAGATACTTGCTATAAGTATTTGCCAAAGTCACTGTTGTCTATGATTTTATTGGCATGTGTGAAATTAGAGATTAAACTTGCTTTTAAATCTTGATTTGAATTTTTATTCCGTAAAGGTACATGTATAACTTTCAATTTCCTGTTCAATTATTTATAACAGAATGAATCATATCTCCATAGGCCAGTAAATATAAATAGTAGATATTATTGTATTCCTGTACTGTTTTTGAATGAATATTTTAGTAATTATGTTAACATAATGCTCATACATACCCTTAACATTAGGACTTACTATAATGCTTTCTTTGAACTTGTTTCATAGCATTTGTCTTTTTTTTTTTTAAATATATATTTTGTTGCACTTTAGGTTCTGGGGTACATGTGCAAAACATGCAGGATTGTTGCATAGGTACACACACGGCAATGTGGTTTGCTGTCACCTATATCTGGCATTGCTCCTCCGTTATCCCTCCCTAACCTCCCTACTCCCCGCTGTCCCTCCCCATACCCCCCCAACAGACCCCAGTGTGTGATGCTCCCCTCCCTGTGTCCATGTGTTCTCATTGTTCAACACCCGCCTATGAGTAAGAACATGCAGTGTTTGTTTTTCTGTTCTTGTGTCAGTTTGCTGAGAATGATGGTTTCCAG
>CAUYLG010075699.1:0-11950 GCA_963573385.1 Cacajao melanocephalus
TTAATTTTCCTTCTAACAGTCAGGCCCCCCTGCTGTAAGACTGCTGGAGGTCCACTCGAGACCCTGCTTGCCTGGGGATCACCTGCAGTGGCTGCAGAACAGTAAAGGTTGCTGCCGGTTTCTTCTTCTGTTATCTTTGTCCCAGAAGGATACCTGCCAGATGTCAGCCTAAGCTCTCCTTTATGAGGTGTCTCTTGGTTAAACGGGGTTCAGGGAGCTGCTTGAAGAGACAGTCTGTCCCTTATAGGAGCTCAAGTGCTGAGCTGTGAGCTCTGTTGCTCTGTTCAGAGCTGCTGGACAGGTACGTTTAAGTCTGCTGCAGCAGAACTCATAACCACTTTTTTTCCCCGAGGTGCTCTGTCCCAGGAAGGTGGAGCTTTATTTATAAGTTCCTGTCATTCTGCTGCCTTTCTTCAGAGATGCCCTGCCCAGCGAGGAAGTAGTCTAGTCACAATCTGCCAGCAGAGGCATTGCTGAGCCACTGTGGGCTCTGCCCTGCTGCTGTGTGAACTTCCTTGCAGTTTTGTTTATAGGGTTATAGTTAGAACTGCGTCAGTAATGGTGGTCTGCCTCAGTAATGGCAGACTGTCTCTGTAATGGTGGACTGTCTCTGTAATGGCAAACTGCCTCAGTAATGGTGAACTGCCTTGGTAATGGTGGACTGCCTCAGCAATGGAGGACTGCCTTGGTAATGGCAGACTGCCTTGGTAATAGCAGACTACCTTGGTAGTGGTGGACTGCCTCGGTAATGGTGGACACCCTTTCCCCCACAGAGCTGGACGGTCCCAGGTCCAGCTATGCTTGCTGTGAAACTCTAAATACAGAGCATTTTAGATTGCTGGTCTTTGTAGGGGTTGGACCAGCCAAACCAGATCACCTGGCTCCCTGTTTCAGCCCTGTTTTTTTCAGTGGAATGGGCAACTCTGTCTCCTAGGCGTTCCAGTCGCCAGTTGAAAAGGCACCCGGATTTGTGTAAGTTTTTGTGCAGAGACCTGCTGTGCTGGCTGAAACAGCCACACTGGAGACTCATGGCACTTTTTAGCCCAGGAATCTCCTGGTCCGTAGGCAGTAAAAATTCGTTTGGAAATGTGGTGATCACTCACCCTCTGCGTTTTTGCTGGGAACTGCAATCCAGAGCTGTTCCTATTTGGCCATCTTGGATCCTCCCTCGATGGGCTGAATTCTAAGATGGCCCCCAAGTTTCCCATATCCTGGTATATGCACACATCTTCCTCCAATTTTCAAGCAAATACTAATCTAGTTGCTGCTGTGAAATGATTTATATGAATCTCCTTGAGTTGCTAAAAATTACTATTAATAGACCTTATTTCTTAGGGCAGCTTTAGGTTTGCAGAAAAACTGAACAAAGTACAGAGCGCTTATATACTCTCTTTCCTCTAGCCTGTAGTTTATCCTATTAACATTTTTGCATTGGTGTGGTATGTTTATTATTATTGAAGCAATATTGATGTATTATTATTAACTGAAGTCCATAGTTTATGTCAGAGTTGACTCTTTGTAATATATGACTCTATAAATTTTGCCAAATAATGTAATCCATCATGAAGGTATCAGAGTTTCACTGCCCTAGAAGTCTCTTGTGCTCCATTGATTCAACACTTTCCCCCTCTCTCTCTACTTCTGGCCACCACTGATCTTTTTACTGTCTCAAGGGCTTTTGCCATTTCCAGAATATCATATAATTGGAATCATATTGAATGTAGCTTTTTCAGACAGGTTTCTTCACTTAGCAACATGCATTTCAGTTTCTTCTATTTTTTTTTTTGTAGTGTAATAGCTCTTACTTCTGTTGCTGAATAATATTCCATTGTATGTATATATCATAGTTTATCCATTTATCTATTGAAAAACATCTCAGTTGCTTCCAATTTTTGGCAATTATGAATAAAGCTGCTACAAGCATTCATGTGCAGGTTTTTGTGTGAATGTGAGTTTTCAACTCATTTGGTTAAATACCTAGTAGTATAATTTCTGAATTGTATGTTAAGACTATGATTAGCTTTGTAAGAAAAATACCAAAATATCTTCCAAATGGCTGTACCACCTATTTTTTTAAATAAGAGAGTTGGACATATTTATGGGCCAGAAATAAAGGATCATTTTAAAAAGGAATGTTAAGAATAATTCAGAAATGAGAATAATTAACAAACAAGACTCTGAAGGCGTTTTATACATAGTCGGATTGATCATCCTTGGCTGGAAGAATAATTCCTACAATGGGAAACTAAAAAGTAATAATGGTAGAGGCTAAGTTAGCAGGAAAAGAGGAAGGATGAGAATAGAATAGCTCAGGCTTAATATCCTACATAAGATGTGAAGCAATTGACAAGGTCATTTTCTAAGAGTGATATTTGAACGGGGAGGAGCAGGGCATTTGTTAGAAAAAATATTAATAGATAATGTACTGATAATGTACATTGAACACTTGTTATATTTCAAGGTCTGTTTTAAACACATCCATCAATTAAAACAGTATTTAAGGAGAAAACTGAGACATAGCAAGGTTATATAACCTGCTTGAGGTTGTACAATAAATGAAGGAAAGTGGGAAGTCTGAGTTCAAAGTTCTATTTCTACTTTCTACTGTAATACTGAGTATTGTTAGTTATGAGAGTTTGGAAGACGTGCTGTCAGTCATGAAAATGAAAACTGTTCCAGGACATAGGAAAGAATTGCTCCATTGAGGGTAAAAATTAAAGAAGAGCGAACATCCCTTTCCATTCCCAAATGCTCTTGAGGCAGTGAGTTTTTCTGGGAAATCTAAAATAATAAGCACTGTCAATATCGGTTTTTAAAATAACTTTTTAGTGAAGAATCAATATTACCATAGTGGTTTACCTGTCATGCACCCACTGAAAACCCCCAAATATTTTATATGTGAGGAGAAAACTTGTCCTCTCTAAATGCTTTATCCACACTGCCTTCTGTCATACATCTTATTTTGAATTCAGGTAAGCACTATTGGAGGAAAGTTAAGAACTGAGTTCATATAGAAAATTATGCCACTGCAGTCAATGAACCAGCTCCACAGTAATTACTGTCTCACTGTGCAAGACATTGGATTGGATGTGAACCTTTCCCAGTGCTAGTGCCCAGTGATGCAGTGTCCTTGAGCCAGGAGAGAAAACTGGTTACTGGACCTTAGGAAGCATGTGAAAAAAAACTTTAAGATCTAGACAGATGTAGCTTAAAATATGTCAGCCCTCAAGGTTATCTTCTTTTTTAACAGAAGGGCACATTTTTATAGTGACCAGATTCCAAATTACCAGATGTGTATAAAAATATTCTTGGCAGATAGGTTGAGCAGAGGAGAACTCTGGCTAGGTTATAGAAAATCTTGCTACAGTAAGCAGAATCTGGAATGCTGTGTAAGTACATGAAAGCTACTAATAATATAAACAGTCATAGTAGTTAACAAAAACAGTTTTTGAAAAAAGCCTACCATTACCATTACTCTATGGCGACCCATTAGAAGTTGAAGGTAAAGAAATGATTGCTGTATCATGCATCAGTCAGGAGTGTATGATGATTACTCTATGACAACCCATTAGAAGTTGAAAGTGAAGCATGATTATAAAGGGCACACTTACCTTGAGATCACTCCCACTAGGCAGAAGCGGATATATCCCATGTGCCTGGTTCATCTTTAGCCCAAATAGCTGATCTGTCCAAAGAGGACAGTCCCAGTGGTATCTCAGTGCCAAAACAAAGCTCCAAAGCACATGGCCTATACTCATGTAAGCTCTTTATACTACTGATAAGGCTCTCCATGATCTGACATCATTTCATACGACTCTTCCTGCTCCATTTTACTCTATACACATTGGCCTCTTGAGGACATTGTATTGCATTTTTCTTCTTTCATATCTTGATGTGGCTTGGCACCAGCCTAAATATGAGACTATTTCTTAATCTGCCTGAAATAGTCCTCCCTATCCAGTTCCAGAAATGTTCTATTACATTATTCTGCATTTTATTTCATAAAATTCATCATTCTCTGAATATGTTGTATTTATTTGTTTTAAGGTTTGTTGTGTTAAGCCTATAGAATAGCACAATAATCTGTAAGGTAACCAGGAAAATTATTTAATACCTTTGTGGAAAAAATATAATATATTGTTTAAAGGTATGAAGGTTTGCAAAAATACTGTGTTTCTGACTGGGAAGACATTTTAATAAAGGATATTTTCATATTCATTAAATCTAATGTTTTTGTGATTTTTAATGCAACCTTAAAAAGTTGTTCTTAAAATTCAGATAGAAAAGTACAGAATCAAACATAGCTAAGATAGGTTTGAAAAAAAAGGGACTAGTTGATGAACTATAATGCTGTACAGTAATTAAGGCAATGTGAGTGATAATAACATAGGAATAGAAAATTAACTAGTAGAAAAGAATAAAATGTCCAACAGTGAAATCTAAGAAAATCATATGACACAGTAGGATGTGTTGTCTCTATTGATAAAAAAAATTTTTTTAATAAGATTTCTTTGTGAAACTGTACCAAATAATAAATTTAAGATGAGTTAGAGACCTAAATCCAAAAAGTAAAACTTAATTTTAAAAGATAGATTGTTTAAATTCTTAGTTTCTTATAAATTGAGTTTTTCTTGTAAAAGATTCAAAAAGTTAAAGATACATAAGTAAATATAGCTATTTTAAAATATTAAGTAGTCTCCACAATGAAAGACCTATAACAAATGAAAGTAGATATTCTATACTGGGAAAAGGTATTTGCAATGCATTCAATCAACAGAGAATTAGAACTTAGAATATATTAAGAAGTAGTGCAAAATCAAAAAGCAAAGAAAAAAATTGAAAAAAAAGAGAAATGATAACATGTTCATATTTCATCAGTAGCCTCAATAATAATCAGTGTGTTCAATCTCATAGATAATCTGGAAAATGGAAATAAAACCAATAATTTCACTATTTTCCAATTCCACAAAATTAAACAAGTTTTAAAAGGCTCATAATACTGAGTTTTGTTAAGAATTTGTAGAAGTACCTGTAAGGATTTACTTTATCAAATCATTTGGAAACAAATTTTAAAATATCTAGTAAAATTGAAACGTGCATACTTTAACAATTCTCTTTCTGAGTAGCCTCTGGAGGACTTATCACATGCACACACAAAAAGATAAGAACAACAATTGTTCATTACACTAACATTTTAGTAGTGAATTCTAAAGATCCTATGCATATTTATATACAGGAAAATAAATAAATTATCTGTAACATATTCACACAAAGACATAATATTTAGCATTTACCACATATGAATTAGAGCTCCATATAGCGACATAGGGAAATTTCCAAAACACAGTGTTGAGTGAACAAAACAACTTGTAAAATGATCTTATGGTATAATAATATTTATTTTAATTGTTTAAAATATGCAGACAATGCTATATATTTTATGTGTATATGGGCATACTAATTTAATAAAAACATGTTTGGACATATTCTTGGTCTGAGCTTCTCAGAAAGCAGGGCTTGAAATACTGGCCTATGTGTTAGTTCTTATTAGTGAGTGCAATCTAAGGGGGCAGGAGTGAAGAAGAAATAGAAGTGGGAAAGAAGGCACAGCTAATAGGATGATGCCTTATCAAACTGAGTACTACTTGCTATCAGATGCAATTGATTGATTTGGAGACTACCTTCTAGGAGCCCCCTTCTTGGAACTACTGCTTCTCAGGAGAGTTTGTCTACAGAAGAAAAGGAGAAGAGTTTTTTCTGGAGGTACATTTTGCCTTATGGGTTGTTAGTTCCTCCATACTGCCTAGACACATATGTGTGAGTTCAGAGAGGGTACTACAGCATTTCATGTCTTAGCATCAATATAGGGAATTTCTGGTTCACTAGTTGACAGCAGGTAATAGGGGCATTAAGCAAGATGAAGTTAGCAGGAGTTCGCATAGCATTAATCTAGGTAGAGGTGACTGCAGCTGAAAGAAGTAGTGGCTGGCTCCAGAGACAGGTGAAGCTAAAAAGATCTGAAATGGCATGTAAGTTAGGAGATGATAACATTCATTTCAAGATACTAAGAGACGTGACCTGGGAGCCTGACTACCTGGGTTCAGATATCAGCATTGCCACTCTCAAGCCATGTAACGTTGGAAATTCATTTAATATCAATGGAAATCAGTTTCCTCATCTGAAAAATGAGAATAAGGGCAGCTATTTTGTAAGATTGTTACGAGGATTAGAATTAAAATATTTTTTTGGTTACTATTGCACAACAAACGATTAGTCTAAATCTTAGCAGCATAAAATAACCATTTTGTTGTGCTCATCATTTATGAGTCAGGAATTTGGGAGATCTCAGCAAGATGTTCTCATTTAGAGTCTCTCCTGTGATCACAGTAAGATATGGCTGAGCTGTTGTTATTTTGGAGACTTGAATGGGCCATGTACAGTGGATGAATCACTCACATGCTGACAGTTGTTGATGGCTGACAACTGAGAGCTCAGCTAAGACTGTCCACTGGAGTGAATACACAGGGCCCCTCCTAAGTATCAGTCTCAGGGTAGTTAGACTTTTTACAGCTCACTTCACTCAGAGTGAACATCCCAAGAGAACCAGGAGGAAGTTGCACAGTCTTTTCTAATCTAGTCTCAAAGGTCATATAGCAACATTTCTGCTGCAGTTTATTGGTTATAAGCAAGTCACTAAGGTGACTCTAGAGTCAAGAGAAAGTGATATAGACCTCAAATCTCAATGAGGAGGAGTACCAAAGACATTTTGGACAAGTTTTAAAATTACTGCTATATAGATAAGGCACTTGGAACAGTGCCTGTTCTACTACGTCATTAGTAATATTCTTTTGACATGATAACATAGGCTTTTAGCTTTTCAAATGAGCTCTTCTGTAGCTCAGTCTTCTTTTTCATCTTGTCTTAATGTTGCAATCCAATGCACTCACATTTATTTCTTTTTCCACTTGACTTCTTATTAGGGCTTATTAGTCAACATATCTCCGAAGCACAGGGTTAAGTGACTCAACATCAAACAGTGATGCCTGCACAATACAGAGGTAGAAGTTAGCTCCTGATGCCATTTTGGGATTCACGCATTTGGAATAATAAAACATGAATGGTCAGTTATTTAATAGACCAGATCTCTGTTTTAACTTTAATTTCAGTGGCTTCACCAAAAAAAACTTTATACCAATCCTGATTACTATCAATTGTCTCAGTCTATTTCAGGAGTGTAAAAATCTTATTCTTCCATAGAGAGCGAAGAAGGCAGAAAGAAATGTATATATTATACTTCAGGTGGACTTCAATATCTGGAAGCCTGCTTTATTTGTTTCCTGTTTTATAGACAATCGCATCTTTCAGTGTTTAAATTGTGTCAAAGATTCGTGGTGCCAGAAGCCATATATTTTGAGTCACCCAGTATTCATGTACTTATTTTCCTTTGACATGTAAGTGGTTTGAAACATTGTTAATCCTGATCCTTCATTATTATGTATAGTATTTGTCATATGATGATGATGAAGATGTTCAAGCTTTCATTTCATATTATGTCATAATAAAGGAGGCTTCATTTTATTGAAGGGAAAAATGCTGAACTGCCCCTTAGAAAACTATACCTCAATTTAATTTTTCCACTGAAGTATAGAAAAAAATTTTTTAAAAACTTTCTTTATACTACCACTTGTTTAAAAATGCTGCGATTCATGTTTTCCTAGCTTCTAAACCATTTCTGCAGAGGAACCAATGTATAAAAAATTAAATAGTTTATTTTAGAAACTGTATCCTTTTAAAATAGGGAAATGCAATATTTGCACTTAAATGTTCTATTGACATTTTTCTATTCATGAAATGTTTGTTTGTGTGTGACTGGTTATAATTTCAAAAATACCTTAATTGATGAAGAGAGCCTGTAATGCTTAAGCTGCCTTATGAAATAGTCAGGGAGACAAGGTTTTGCTGAAGCACTTCCTCCTTGCTGCTGCTCTTGTCTCTTTTACTCCTCATTCTTCACTTGTGCTGTGTACCAGAATGGCAGCTTCTGTCCATGACTCAGCTATAGGACAGCAGCACTGACCCCAGACCCTGACTTCTCCCTAGTAGAGAGAAATTTCTCATTCGACAGTGAATACAACTATTTTTTTTTTGTACCCATAACTGTATCTGGGAGTTTACTTCCAGAAAATCCAACACTGTAACCATGGGTGGCACTTTCTTCCCAAAGGAGGGGAAGTTGATCTGCAGAAACATTTGCGATTTGATTTTAAATATCATTAAATTTTGAAAGTTAGTGTTTTCTCTTTTAAAGATGCAAGCAATAACTATTAATAGAACCAAAGAACTAACTGAGGATACCTAACATTGAAAGTTAATAACAGTAGTGATTATGATTGAGTAATATTACTAATGCAAGTGAATATTAATTGGTTTGGAATACTTTAATTTTTCTTTATTTTCAGCATTACCCTTCCAATTGATGAAACCAAGATCACATAAGCTTTCCCAAGTCCCTTTGTGAAATGCCATTTCACTTGGCACCTCTTAGTTACCAATATATCAAGACTCATCTCTTTCCTGTTTCATGATTCAAAATGGCGTGCACCTAGATCAATATTATTTTATGTCATTGAGAACTAAGCCATATATTAATCTTCGTGTTGAATAATTAAGTATCTAGAAGAGGTTGGGTAGGCTTCTCAAAACTAATCGTTCAAAATCTTAGTCATTAGAATCTTAGCAGAGGACGTAAAAAATATGAATATCTGAGTTCTAGCCCAAATCAATTAAACCAGAATTTTTGGTGAGAGGGAACACTTCTGAATATTTTTACAAAACTCTTCAGGTAATTCTAGTGTGCAAACAGAATGAATCATGGCATCTTAAATCCAACGGAATCTAAAATAAATATGCAGTAGAAAAAGAAGATAAGTAGCCCCACCCAAAGGTGAATGCTGAATATGTTAAAGGAACAAAATGACAATTATCTGACTTTCATTATTTTAGTGTAGAAAACATGGCTACATAAAAGATTGAAAAATAGAAGGAAACAATTCTAATCATTGCATAAAAAGGATTAGCCAAGAAAGTGCAGTTTTCTTTACCAGGAAAAGCAGAAAAAAAATGCTATCAGAGTACAGACAGTCTACCAATTTCTACCTTCAAGCCTTTGATTAATATTTGATCATGGAATAAGACTAACACAAAGTACTATGTGTGTAATACATGGTGTGTAATAATCAATGTTCTTTAATTCCCTTCAGAAGTAATCCAAAACCTATTTGCTTACTTTAATTATATATTTAAAATGTGCTCAACACTTACATAGGTAATGGAGATTTTTATGTTGATTCAATCTGTATTAGTTTTCTTTTCTACTAAAACTAGTAAATACTAGTTTTCTTTTCCATTAAATTTACAATCTTACATGTAAATATATGTGTGTGTGTATATATATATTTTCCTTCCAGTATATACATCATCTTTAGAGAAATGTCTGTTTATGTCCTTTGCCCAATACTTAATTCAATTGTTTGTTTTTTGCTTGTTAATTTGTTTAAGTTCCTTATAGATTCTAGATGTTAGGCCTTTGTCAGATGAGTAGCTTGCAAATCTTTTCCCCCATTTTGCCATTTGTCTATATATTCTGTTGATAATTTTGTTTGCTGTGAAGAAGCGCTTTAAGTTAATTAGGTCCTACTTGTCAATTTTTGTTTTTGTTGAAATAGCTTTTGGAGTCTTTGTCGTGAAATCTTTGCCTGTTTCTGTGTCCAGAATGGTATTGCCTAGGTTTTCTTCTGAGCTTTCTTTTAATAGTTTTAGGTTTTACATTGAAGTCTTTAATCCATCTTGAATTGATTTTTGTATATCATGAAAGGAAGTGGTCCCATTTCAATCTTCTGGATGTGGCTTGCCAGTCATCCCAGCACCATTTATTGAATAAAAAGTCCTTTCTCCATTACTCGCTTTTGTCCACTTTGTTGCAGGTGGCTATAGATGTGTAGTTTTATCTCTGGGTTCTCTAGCCTGTTCCATTGGTCTATGTGTCTGTGTTTGTAACAGTATCATGCTGTTTTGGTTACTGTGACCTTGTAGTATAATTTGAAGTTGGATGATGTGATGCCTATGTATTTATTCTTTTTGCTTAGGATTGCTTTGGTTATTTGGGATATTTTTTGGTTTCATGTGAATTTTATTTTCTAAGTCTGTGAAAAACATCAGTGATAGTTTGATAGGAATAGCATTCAATCTGTAAATTACTTTGGGCAGTATGGTCATTTTAACAATATTGATACTTCTTATCCATGAGCATGGAATATGTTTCCATTGGTTTTTGCCACCACTGATTTCTTTCAGCAGTGTTTTGTAATTCTCATTGTAGAGATCTCTCATCTATCTGGTTAGCTGTACTTCTAGGTATTTTATTCTTTTTGTGGCTACTGTGAATTGAATTGCATTTTTTATTCAGCTGTTGGCTTGAGTGTTATTGGTGTGTAGAAATGCTATTAATTTTTATGCATTGGTTTTGTATTCTGAAACTTTGCTGAAGTTATTTATCAGATAGGAGCCTTTGAGCGGAGACTATAGGGTTTTCTTGGCATAGAGTCATACATCTGCTAATAGAGATAGTTTGACTTCCTTTCTTCCTATTTAGATACTTACTTCTTTCTCTTGGCTGACTGCTCTGACATAGACTTCCAGTTCTATGCTGAATAAGAGTGGTGAGAATGGGCATCCTTATCTTGTTCTGGTTCTTAAGGGGAATATTTCCAGATTTTGCCCATTCAGTATGATGTTGGCTGTGGGTTTGTTATAAATGGCCCTTAGTATTTTGAGGCATGTTCCTCTGGAAGCCTAGTTTGCTGAGGGGTTTTTTAACATGAAGGGATGTAGAATTTTATCCAAAGCATTTTCTCCATCTATTGAGATAATCATGGGGTCTTTGTTTTTAGTTCTGTTTATATGATGAATCACATTTATTGATTTGCATATGTTGAGCCAAACTTGTATCTCAGGAGTAAAGCCTGTTTGATCATAGAGGATTAGTTCTTTGATGTGCTGCTGAATTCAGTTTCCCAGTATTTTGTTGAGGACTTTAGCATCTATGTTCATCAGGGATATTGGCCTGCAGTTTTCTTTTTTTGTTGTGTCTCTGCCAAGTTTGGGTATCAGAATTCTGCTGGCTTCATAAAATGAGTTAGGGAGGAGGCCCTCCTCCTCAGTTTTTTGGAATAGTTTCAGTAGGAGTGGTAACAGCACTTCTTTATATATATGGTGTTATTTGGCTGTGAGTCAGTCTGGTCCAGGGCTTTTTCTGGTTGGTAGACTTTTTATTACTGTTCAATTTCAGAACTCACTTATTGTTTTTTTTTCAGGTTTTCAATTTCTTCCTGATTCAATCTTGGGAGGTTGTATATTTCCAGAAATCTCTCCATTTCTTCTAGGGTTTCTAGTTCATTTGCATACAGATGTTCATAATAGTCTCTGGGGCTTTTTGGTTTTTCTGTGGGTCAGTGATAATGTCCCCTTTGTCATTTCTGTTTGCATTTATTTGAATCTTCTCTCTCTTTTGTTTATTGGTCCAGCTAGCAGTCTATCAATCTTATTTATTCATTCAACAAAACAACTTTTGGTTTTGTTGATCTTTTGTGTGTTTTTACACATCTCCATTTAGTTCAGTTCAGCTCTGATTTTGGTTTTTGCTTTTCTTCTACTAACTTTGGGGTTGGTTTGATCTTGTTTTTCTAGTTCTTCTAGGTGTGATATTAGGTTGTTAATTTGAGTTCTTTCAAACTTTTTGATGTAGGTGTTTAGCACTATAACCTTTCTCCTTAACACTGCTTCAGCTGTATTCCATACATTTTTGTGAGTTTCAATGAACTTCTTGATTTCTGACTTAATTTTGTTGTTTGCCCAAAAGTCATTCAGGAGCAGGTGGTTCAATTTCCATGGA
>CAUYLG010075702.1:0-36125 GCA_963573385.1 Cacajao melanocephalus
TTATCCCTCCCCAACTCCCCACCCCCCGCTGTCCCTCCCCTAGTTCCCCCCAACAGACCCCAGTGTGTGATGCTCCCCTCCCTGTGTCCATGTGCATATTTAATATTTTCTAACAGTATAATTGGGATTGCATTTAATGGAATTTAAGTAAACATCTTATTTTTTATTTAATATACTCATAGAACAGGAGCTGGCCTACTTTGGCTCTTGGACCAAATCCAGTTTGCTTCCTGTTTTTGTAAAGTTTGTTGGAATTCAGTTATGTTTATTTGTGCACATATTGTATATGGCTGCTTTCACCCTACCAAGGCAGAACTGAGTAGCTGTAAGAGACCACATGGTCCACAAAGCTTAAAATATTTGTTCTCTGACTGGCCCTTCACAGAAAAGTTGGCCAACTCCTATCAAAGATTATATTTTGTTGATCTTAGGATCCCACTCTCCATTTTTCTTAAATGAGGCTGGTTGCTGGAAATTGGAAAAAAAAGTAGTCTCAGATGGGAGAAAGTATTGGTGGTTGGAACTTGAATTCTCTTTGTGTTCCTATCACTTCTCTCTGCCAACTTAAGAATGTTATGCCACTGCTCTATAACAGGAGAAAGTAGGTTTGTATGATTTCGAAGGCCATTCCCTCCCTCTCTCCCTGCTTTTCTTCCTTATTTGCCTATCATTCAAATTGTTCCTCGTTATATTCACTGAACACAGCCTTCTCTAACCACTCTCGACCAAATTACCTCCTCCTCCCTCTGAATTCCATAGCATTGGAATGTAATCATATATTATATGCTGGTATTTGTTTTATTTATGCTATACAATTATTCATTCTTGTTTATTATTTTAAATTATAGGTCCCTGTGAGTAAAAACTATGTATTTTTCCTTTTCATATCTTAACACAGTTGTGTTTTAAATAGCAGTAAATAATTATCCTTTTGTTTGTTTGTTTGTAGTATTATGGAACTTGCAGGGCTTATAAACAATTGTCACACACGTCCTGAAAGGACCTGAACCCAATATTATTTGCATTTATGTAAAAGCAGTTATGCTTTATTAGCAAAAGACATGGTATTTGACAGATTTACATGGATAGAGACAGGAAGTGAATTAACATAAATATTAGTCCTATGAAGAGAAATTGAAGGATACAGTGAATGGGTTACCTTGCTTGAGTAGAAATTGCAGAAATACCCATAGAGATGATAAATCTGTATTGGAGATCTGACATTTATGTGCCTAAGTCAGACCAAAATTTTTAATTCTCATTTTATTAGTGAGAGTGAAAATACAAGGCAATGCTTTGTACAACACTGTGTACGAAGAAAACCCATTGACTTATGATGGAACTGTTAGCTAGTGTTGTTAATATTTATTGATTTCCTCCAATATACTTCAAGGTTGATAGAAAAATACAAATTATATAGGTTTTCTTTTATCCAATTTGATGAAGCCAAAATGGACCACCATCCCATTCACTTTCCTTTCTAGTTATTTAATTGTTAGTTATTTAACCATTGGAAGAAAGTTTGAATGAAGTTTATTTATGCAGTTACTGGTACTACCTTTCTCTCATTGATATTTAAAATGAGGAAGATCATTTTATTGTTCTTGTGGTATCTTTGTTCTCTGATTTAGAGATCATGCCTGTTTATTCGGGTGTTAGACATAAGCATACCTTATTAGGTGAATTACTAGCTAAAGCACTGGCATGTAGAAGTGGTAGTTATTTAAACTACATCCAACATCAAGAGATAGACTCATTAAATGGGAAGATTTAAACTACACAATACCCTTCATTAATTTCAAGAATATCAAGCATTGATAGCAATTTTTATCCTCTGTTTCACAAATGATAAAACGTTTTAAGAAGAAAATAAATTTTCATACGATCAAACAGAAGTTGTTTTTTTTTGATTCAGCAATGAACTGAAATACCCACCAGTAAATAATACAAATATACATTTAACTTCATTTTTAATTAGTTATCTATGAACAACACAGATTTGAACTTTTCACGACCACTTGTTTGTGAGTTTTTTCACCTTTGGCCATTCGTGAGAAAGCAAGAGCAACCTGAAGATCTTTATGATGATCTATTTCCATTTAATGAATAGTAAACATATTTTCTCTCATGATTTTCTTAATAACATTTTCTTTTATCTAGCTTAGTTTATTGTAGAATAGGGTATATAATACATAGAACATTCAAAATATATGTTGATCTACTGTTAACGTTATTGGTAAGGCTTCTGGTCAGCAGTAGGCTGTTAGTAGTTAAGTTCTGAGAATACAAAATTTGTAAGTTGGATTTTTGACTGCATGGGGAGTTGGCACCTCTAACCTCTACGTTGCTCAAAAGTCACCTGCACTTGTTGGGTTCACACAAGGTTCCACAGATGGTCCAGAGCACATAGAAGAAATTAGCCAGATCCCGGGAAGCTGAATGTATCCCTTAGTCTGTGAAAATAACCTTCCATGGGATGAGCCCACAAGACCCTTCACTATACCTACTCATTCTTGCCCAATCCGGACATCATTCAAAAGATGGGGCTGTGCATGCTGTGTGCGTACGTGTTTATTATAGCAGTACATCTTAGGGTTTTCAATTAAATTACCTTTTTATAGTGAAGGAATTTCTGACTGAGTCTTTAAAACATTTCCTGGATGTCCTACGTAAGTTTCTGTCTATAAGTGTTGTAGGTATTAAAGAATGATATAGCTTTATTTATTGTTATAAAATGTTTAGGTTAAGTGCAATGTGTCATTTCTTCTGGTTTAGAAAGCTGAAGGCAATATGAAATGCAATAAACTTGTTTCATTTACATACTGGATAAAAAAAGTCTTTAGAATTTAAGGATGCTAGGGGTAATTGTCTAGAATTTAGGGAAGCTAGGGGTAATTGAATTAATTGAACATTCAATTAAAAATCTCATGCCAGTTAGAAAATGTCTTAGCAATTATTCAAATAAGAATCCAAGCCAGTTAATATGACATGACTGTGGTTGAATAGGACAAAGAAAAAGTATGGAGGAAACAACATCTTATGACATAATGGTTACACATACACCAACATGCTGAATTAATTTTCCATTTGACTTCTGAATTTAAGAATGGCAATTAGAATAGCAAAGTGAATAAATGAACAAACGTATCATTTGTGAATCGGAGGATTGAGGTAGTGTTTAGGAATTCTTGAGTAACATTTCATGATATAGACAGAAAGAAACTGCCTTTGAGCTTAGATGTGAAAAAAATGTAGTGAACTCTCCTCATCTGAATCAGATTGATGATTATTCATCCTGGGATCAGAAACCAAACTCGAGGCCATGAAAGGCCAGATCAGAAGGACACACTTCCTTTGCCTTCTCCTTTTCTCACTTCTACTCTGATCTTCTCTTCATCTTTCCTATCACTCCAACACCCATGGAGACCGGGAGAAGCTTGGAGCTTGGAGCCTTGTTCTCCCATCCTGCTCCATCCAGTCATGGCCACTCTAGATAGGAAGAACAATGACATGACTGTGTATTTTCCTACCTTTAGGGGAACTGCCTGGGCCCTGTCTATCGTGCCAGTGAAACACAGTTTTCCACCAACCGTTCTTCAGGTGATGGAAGAACAAAATCATTGAGTCATAAAACTCATCTAGATTTCAAATCCATCTTTGAGAAAATGTAAATTGTTGTTTTTGGATGAGCCCCAGGGACCACTGCTTAATTTCTCAGATCATTTTCCCCTCTTAGGTTGTGTATATATATCAGTCCCTCTATAGTTCCCTTATGAAACTGTGCATTTTTTAATACCACAAAAGCAGAAAAAAATCACTTTTTTGGTAAATATTCTTTCAGTAGAATTGCAATCAATGTAGTCAGAGCTAACAAGCAGATGGATGTATTTGAATGCCATTATCTTGTGTACAATGATATTATCTGTTTCATGAAAAATTCAGTAGTTTGGGCTGCTTTAGTGAAGGGAAGATGGAAGTAAAAAAATAGCAAGAAAAACATGATCAGACTCAGAATCCCTGAGGGGGTCCCATTGCATCATTTAGCAGGAGAATGAGCAATGCACGAGGAGCAGTGATGGCGGAGTTGCTGTCTGTGCTCCTTATGGCATTCTTGGCTTCAGGTCCCACTCAAGCCCCACAGCTGTAGGTGGGAGCTCCTGGGCCTGCTAAAGCATCACACCGTGACATTTTTATCATCCGTCTAAGAGAAGAAAATAAATTTGCTAACAGAATAGAGCTGGCAGGCTCATACTACCTTGTCACATTCCAGACATCTCCTGGTCTGGCCTGAGCCAGAGGAAAGTAAAGTGTGGGCCAGAACGTGTATGATGGACACAGAGTAGACTTAAATAGTTGGGAGAAGAATGTGGGTTTTCTGAGAAAGGAATATGAGTGTCTTTTATCGGAGATTTGAAAAATGAAAACACTTGAGCTGCAGCGAGGCTGTGACCTCAGTTTTGTTTTCTATAGGAAAGGATATATTGACGAGAACAAATGGAGTTGAATACTGTGCTGATTATTTTTTTTAATATAATGTATGTTTTAAGGAAAAAAATTTTCTATTGCCTGATGATTGAAATACAAACTCCTTGACATCCATTTCTCCAGATATGCTTATATTTCTCCAAATAGGCTTATATTTTTTCTTCTAATATATTACATACCTTAATCCATGCTTTTAATAAATTTGGCTTGAGAAATCCTGTCCCAGTATCCCAGGATCTGGGCCTTTTGATATCCTGTGCTATAAAAACATATTTCAGTTTCATTATTTCAGTGAATGTTTCCTGGGTGATTATTTTTCTTTCTGAATGTCAGTTACATATGGTGTATGTCATGCATTTCTTACAGAGCAGGCACCATCTTGTATTATTGCCCATGACATTTTATATGTCCCCAATCGGCCTATGAGTCATTGAGGTTAATCTTAGTGACTCCAGTATATAATAAAATTCCTCAAACACATAAGACACCTAGAAAGTGTAACTGATTGATAATACAGACAAAAAATGGCATAATTCATGTTTTTATAATTGGGTGAATGATGACATGAATATTTGTAGGGAATACAAAGTATTAATATCACAAGGTTTCTTATAAATATGTCCCCTTTATCTGAATATGAAGAACTTAAAAAAAAACTTCATTTTGTTTTTCTCCCTGGGCTACGACAATTAAGAAAGATTATTATGTGAATGAGGTTTTTCTAGGAAAAATAATGCATGACTAACAGTTTGATGCAGGTACCCGCAGAGGAAATTTTGAGAAGCACAGATCATACATATATTTCACACACAGATAAACACATACATAACATAACTATAACATAGTCTATGATAAGTAAGAATACATAAGTCTGTTATTTCTATTATAATGATACTAGATGCATTGTATGAATATTTCCTCTGGAGGAAAAATTTCTGCACTGATTGTTGAAGCCCTATTCCAGTACAAGCATGGGCAAGAGGAAAATTCATGATCTTTTTGAGCAGGCAGATATTCTCAATACCTGGCTTCCAGAGTCTTAATCTTCTCCTTGACCTCTTCTAGGTACACCTTTTCTTGGTTCTTTTCTTTTACCATCCCAACCTTGAGATTTTTCTCACCTTAATTCATCCCATTCTAACTTCCATCTTTTCTTCATCTTCTGTTCCTCTCATCTCTTAAAGAGTAATGACTGTAAAATTTCATTGGACATAATTATTTAATAATTTTGTTAAAATAATAAGTAATTTAAAAATCATCCTGCTGATATTACATCCTTTCCTTTTTATCTGCTACATTAAAATGACAGTGTCTTTATGTCTCTACATATTTCATTAGCAATGAAATTAACATGAATTTCATTCTAATATTAATAGTTTGAGTAAGGTATATTTTAATTTTTTATCTCTAAATGGTGCATCAGGAGAAGTAATGAAACAAAAGATTTTTCTTTATGATAAAAAAATGTGATCTTTTTATTAAAGAAAATCTCTCTCAGCTATAGGGTAAAAATGAGACTGGAAGTTATTTATAGCTATGTCTTTTACAGTTTGTAGGTAAGTGAGTGTATTGTATTTAAACTCATGTGAAAATCAAGTAGAAATGATCTGAAAAGCGAAATAGCTAAAAACAGGGTTTTTGTTTTGCAGAATGCCAACTGTATATGGTACTATATAAAATTCTAGCAAATAGGAAGAACCAGAAAAAAAAAGATTAATAAATCACTTTAAACTATGTAAGTCAATGGATTCTTTTATAAAGAAAGCACATTTGTTACATTTATTGAGTACAGATAACTTGAATATAGTAGCAGAGATATATGTGAGCAGATCTGACAAATAAGGTATTTAATATTCCTTTTCTGATTTACTGACTTGTAAATATGTTAAGAACTGTGTCTTTAATTCTGAGTTGGTGCTTTAGATAGGATATAGAATATAAATTTCTTAAAATATTCTTGACAAAAGATGAAAAAACCTCAGATTTAATGAGATTTATGTTAAGCACATTGGCCAGTTGTTGCAATGACAATAGGTGACACCTGAGTATAAGATCAACAAAAACATGTCATCATATTTCTTGATGCAAATTTTAAAGAAATATGCTCTTGTGGTTAGTATGACTGTTGGTGAGACTAAGACTCTCATTGTTCTGGCTGAGGAGGCAAGGTCTGTGTTATATGTTTTGTGGTATCCAGGGTTCCCAATACAGGGGAGGGCTTTGCTAAATAGCCTTTTCAGGAAATGTGGACTTTAAAAATAAAGACGAACTATTTGCTCCTTTCCTGCGAAGTATCGGCTGGACTCTAAAATAACGTAGAGTATCTTTAGGCCTTGAACCAAGCGCATTATGTATGTTATTTTAAATTCTCTTCCACTATATAATAAATTGAGGAGACTATATTGACACAAACTTGCCATTCATTTAGCTCTCAAAAATGACAGCTTTCACTCCAAAGGCTTGTAAGCAGTGTTATTCTGCCTGTCCTATCATTATAAACAAATTAAAATTCAAGATTGAAATATTGTTATCAGTTGAGAAAGCTTCCAGCTCTTTAAGAAGAACCTATCTTTCATGATAAGGACAGACTTTACCCTTTGGAGCAAAAAAACTGCAGCTGTACATTCCTAATTTTGTCTGGTTTCACCGTTTTCCAGAGGCTCAAGGAAGGTTAGAAAGGAAGTTATGGGATTAAAAAAAATATTTAATCTAAGTTGTAAAGGAGCTTGGAACCATAACACAAGCATCATAATTAACTTTAATAATTATAAATGTAAATGCAGACAAGCCACAAGGTTTTAATGGTGTGCCACATGCTTCTGCTAATTATTTTAGAGTTTGGACACATTCAGTGCCAGCTAATTATAAACCCTGCTATGGAAATCATCTGTTTATATTAGACTTATTGATCTCTAGTGTTTAAGCAATATGAAAAGGGAAATCTACAATGCTGGACCATCTGCTTTGTATTCCTAATTGCTTTTAAGGAATCAAATATATAAATAGTCAGCTTTTTATATGTTAAGGCTTCTAACTCTTTCAAGAAACATATAGTACAAACCCAAGTGAATTTTAAAAGCCTATTTGAAATGTTGGCTTCCCTGGCTTCTCTCAAAGACCCTTAACCCCTTGCCCACATCACGTTATCCTCTGACTTTTCTGCAGATCTCCAAAGCACCTTCTTTTCCCCCATATCTCACAAGCTGGTCAAGGTAACCAAGACTTGACATGCTTACCATTTTTTAATTACACCTTTTATTTTATTTCCTATGAACAAGTCCTCTTCCTGTCCCCCATCCCCTTATAACCATGCATATTACATTATGAGTGCAGAAGAGGATGGCAAGGAAACAATGTCCAGGTGAATGTTTTCCTCTTGTGGGAAATATTTCACTTTGGACAAATTGAATTTCCTGGTGTGTGGAGTGGACGCCTGGTAGAAGCTGGCAGAAAAGTCTACCCTTAGGTACATCTTGTGATTCTACAGGGAGGTTGAGATTAAATGAATAAATAGTTGACTTCTTAGAATGAAGTTGTCCACTTCATACATCATTGACTACATGGCTATTTTTCAAGAGTGTTCAATTCACTGGCTGAAAATATCCACAGTCTGGAAAAGGTTTCTTTTTCTTTCTTTCTTTCTTTTCAAGGAGTCTTGCTCTGTCACCTGGGTTGGAGTGCAGTGGCGTGATCTTGGCTTACTGCAACCTCTGCCTCCCGGGTTCAAGTGATTTTCCTGCCTCAGCCTCCCAAATAGCTGGGATTACAGGCACACGCCACCATGCCCAGCTACGTTTTGTATTTTTAGTAGAGACGAGGTTTCACCATTTTGGCCAGACTGGAGTTCAGACCAGCCTGGCTTAAGATAACTCCTCCTAATATTCTTTCACTCACATGATTATACTAACAGCAATTATTATATATATATCTCATATGTACAAAATATATGTAATATTATATGTAAAAATATATATGAAATATAATATTGATTACTGTATAGTCTCCCTAGGGTTAGAGTCCTCTATTAGCTTTTGTAGGCAATTTAAACTTAGGATAAGTTTGTAATTTTAGATAAGCATTATATGATATAAAGATGTAATGAAACTTTAGATTTTAAGCAAATATTTGTCTTTTGGTCATGTAAAAGTTTAAAGTTTATGCTAAAAGATGAACAGAGGAAAATTATAAATCTGCCATTCTTCTATATTATACACTTAAATGCCAACATAGAAGGCTTAGGAAAGGTTGCAGTTTAATGGCTGACTCCAATAATTAAAGGAAAGGACACAGTCACCCTAGGTGTAAGAATCCAAAACAAAGAACAATGAGTGCC
The DNA here is from genome assembly GCA_963573385.1 of Cacajao melanocephalus. Lineage (NCBI taxonomy): Eukaryota > Metazoa > Chordata > Mammalia > Primates > Pitheciidae > Cacajao > Cacajao melanocephalus. The sequence goes on from CAUYLG010075702.1 coordinate 8,819, forward strand.
TGTACTTCCTTCTGGGAAAAGTTAATGGGATGTTGCATTATGCTCTAAATAAAAGAAGATTTAGTTAAAAATGTATCTGCTACCATCAGTAATATGCAGTCATGTGTCTTGGGCAATTCTTACATGGCAAACTCCTCACCCTAATGTTTGTTAAAATAGCTAGTTATGTTAGAATGGTTATGACTTTTCTGCAAAGAATTATCTGTTAGGTATCTGCTCCTCTGGACTGTTTTATCTGCCCCTCCATAAAGGCTATACTCATTCTGCTTTTTTCTAAAGTTTTGAATGGAAGTTCTATTACCTACCACTTAGCCTTGTACTGTTGACTACAAGATCTCTGAGTTTTAATCTTGGCACATGTATAATTGTAAGGCAGGCCTTCTGTATATTCTAAGTTCATTTTAATCAGAGTTACAGGTTCCATTCAGTTCCGCCGTGAAAAAGAGAATATTCAAAGTCAGAAAGGAATTAGGAGCTTTTAAAAAAGGTGCTTTAAACAGCTCATGTTCCCCAAGCCCTCAAAGAAAGTTACAAATCAAGAGAGCACAATTGGCAGCTACATTATCAAAGACCTTCTGATAATGCTACCATTAAAATTGAATAATATTGTTTAATGGGCTTTTTAAAAGCAGCCATCCTTTGGATCTGACACTTCAGCATGATTATCTTCTGTTCCCATTTAAGGCTACAACAATCCAGTGATAATTATAACATCCGTTTCCATCTGGAGTTCAGGGGACTCATACATGTGAATATGGAGAGACAGTTGAGCATCTTTGGTTTAGAAAGTGGACATTAATTTGAAATTTGTGAAAACTGCCATTTTTATTTTAGTTTAAATAGCCTGTGTAAAATATCCTATCACCGAGTCTTTTTTGCCACTAGCAGGTTGTGGCAGTTTTCTACATAAATTGGCCTCATGATTGTGCTTTTATGGACACTAAAAATATAAAAGTAGAAAAATTACTATCACTCACATTTTCTTTTCTGTAAACTGAGATAATTTCAAAGACACTATTTGCTTGTTTCCTAATAATTGTCATTTAACAAAAATCCAAACATCTTAGCATTAAATTCATTCATTTCCTAATATCTCTCAATTTGTTTCTAAGAAGCAAGCATTCTCATTACTAGTTGCATATTTTACAAAAAAAAAAAAAAAATAGAGCCAAAGACAGTGCTTAATATTTTTCAAGTGTTGCTGAATGGATGGTTTTACAAATAAACACTCCATCAGAATTTGTATTTAAGTGAAGTTTTATTAGGTGAAGAATTACTAGGTTAAGCCATATGAAACTGCATTTTTGTAGGTAAAGACGTCAAGTATCAGCAATTTTGTATGTTCAACTTAATATATTTGAAGACAATAGCCTTCTCCCTGATGTACCTGCTTGGTAAATAAGAATGTTTTTGTTTTTAAAAATGGAATTAAATGATTTTTATACCTTAACTATAGCAACGCAATGAAAGCCAAAAATGGTGGGATCGATGTAACTGAAGTAAAATATGACTTTTATTGATTAACTGTGTCTATTTAATCAGCTATAAAAGTGGAAAATTTACATGCGCTAACACAAGGTTTCTGTTTTAACAATTATTAATCTAATTACAGACTATTACATACTTTAGATGAAGATTTGATATCAAAGTCGCTGTTTTTTCTGGTAAGACCTTTCACACACTTGCATGGGATTTTCTTCCACTAGGAAACCCCATCTCAAGAATTGGGTTGAATTGTCTGTTCAGCCAGTCAAATCTAAATCCTATAGGATTGTCTACCTGTATATCTTTGATATTTTTGGCAGTCCTCTTCTTAAGTTTATAGAAAAATTGCCATATTAATGATGAGATCTGTAACCTTTGCTTGATACCAGAAATTTAGACCGGAGGGATATACCATGATGAAGTGATCTGCAGTAATGATTCAAAGTTCTTATGTGTTGTTCCTGAATGTTATAGCTAGTAATGGGTGCACTGATTCCTATAAGACATTTTAGAAATGTACTTTCAATTGTGTTACATACTTTCTACCTTGACTGGTTGTGCTTAGGAATTATATGTGTTAGCTTACTAGGATATATTATCCTATGAACTCACACTTTCAAACTAGTATGGCTACCACTTTCTCACACATTCTAGATTTTGAATAATAATCACCTGAATACTAGTCACCTGAAGGAGACTAAATATCATCAGAATAGTAAATTTGAAATTCCTTTCATACTCTTCTTATGTTTTTTTCTTTATATATTGATTGTCTTATTTTTCATTTCTATAGCTAAATATTTTAAACTTTTAACTGATTAGCATTAATAATATTACTAATTTCATTTTTTATAGTGAAAACCATCGGGGGGGGAAATGGAAACTCAGTAAATTTCCTTCAATGAGGGCTGCTGACTCTCCTTAGTGTGAGAATGAGAATCCAATCAGCCCTTTGTGAAGCTGTGATATCCTCCAAATATACAAAACATAGGATGAGATAATTGAATTTGGTCTCTGGGGTTCCAAGAATAGCACAACCTGGGAATGCATTCTGTCCTCAAAAAAGCAGGACAAAATTGCCACTCATATAATTCATATAATCCTCATTTTCAAACTTGATTCAAACTTTTGCACTAGAATTCCACAAACAGTATTCTTTAGGTAGTGACAACACATATACCTCCTTCCTTGTTTTTTTTTTTTTTTTTTTTTTTAAAGAGAGTACAATAAAGAAGGGATGGTTGTGCCATTTTACATTATTTCTTTTATATTACAATGGGAGCTCCCAAACTAAATTTTGAATTTCAGGCAAACACATCGTGAAACAGCCAAGATATTAAACTCCCCTAGGTTGAGAGGATCTTCGAGTGACCTCCAACTGTAGTGTAGCTTCTGAGGAGCTATAATTAGGGTTCATGAGATGAAATCATGCAATTCCAGTTAGCATTTGACTCATCGCAGAAGTCTTATTGGGGGAAACAAATGGGAATATTTTAGAGTTGTAAAGCGAATGATAGAAACTAAACTTTTATCTTCTTTGATTACATGGTAGAAAGAGTTAAAATTCTCTATGTAGATCACTGAAGTTTTATTATATAAGATGACCTTAGGAACTGTCATCTCCCTTGAATTTATACAAAGAATTCAAAGTAAGGGTTTTCTAGGTTACACTTCTTTTTTCAACCCTTTGTCCTGTCAGCTCAGTCCTTGATATCTTCATCTGCCGACATGCCCAGATGTGCAGTGAATGTTGATTTGAGCTGGCCCCTCAACCCCTCCCTGCTGGTGTCATTAAAACCAGGGAGGCAGCGGCTCCCCTGGCATCTTTGGCACGGCTTGGCTTTACACTGCGGACTAAATTATTGATGAAGAGCACTTCTGTCGCAGTGTGTTTTACCCACCTTTAAATGAAACAGTGCGGATTGAGCTGTCACTGCCTCCTCACTCCCTGCAACTTCTACATGACATTTATGATGTGGTTCAGATTGCACCGAAGCAATTAATTTCCAGTAGAGTCTGCACTTAGAATGAAGATCCCTGACAATTACTGAGGGCTGGTTTGTCAATGAGCACATGACACACTCATCAATACCGTACACAAAAGGAGAACATCAAAATATATGTAAAGAGGTCTCTGGGATTTGTGATCCTTTTCTCCTCTTCAAATCTACTTCTGGATTCTAAGACTTTGTGTCTGTATTGTGCTTTTGGTTCCCCTCTCTCTTTTTCTGAAAAAATGGGTGGACTTACCTTCCCACACATATCTTACATATGCCTGCCAAAATTGTTTAAACATTTTGTTGGCTACTAGGTATGGTTATTCTATTTGAAGCTTTTGTCTGTTTTTGCAAATAAAGTATTCTTTGATATTTGCATTTAGTTACTCAAGTGATTCTGTGACCCTGATTTATTTTTAAATTCATCCAATGAATGAAATAGCAGCATATATATGCGTATGTATCTCTGGGTAGGTGTATACTTGAGTATGTATACATATGCATGTGTATATACATACATAAACACATATTTTTAAAAGGACACAATAAATATTTCCAAATATATGAAATTTAATATTTGATCAATTACGATAAGAGTATTTTTGCCTGTTTTGTTTCAAAAATTGTAAAATATTCGGATTAACTTGGGAAAGAGTGGTTTTCGTTATACAACATTTTAAAAGACATACATTTTAGTATTTTGAGAATGAGATACTGTCAACCTAGGCTACTCAGATCATTTTAAAAGTTCTTCAAAATATTTTGTTGTATAGATTTAAAAATATTTTTGTGATTAGCCTATCTATTCTTCTGAAGGCTTGAGTATAAATTATCTTATATATTTCCCGGTTTCCTGTTTGTCATTATAATTTCTGCAGCCAATTTTTCTTTCATAAGTAGTCTTCTGTTTTGTCCACACTGCCTCATACTCAGCAAAAGTGTATTCTAAATTAATCAGTTTTTAATTTTCAGTTTTCTCATTTAAATGCCTTGCTTCAGAGCCAGTGGTTAAAATATACATGTAACTTGGCATCATTCTGTGCTGAGGTGGTTCTGGAAAGTAGCAGCATCATGTCTTTATTAGAAAGGCACTACACGGCTAGGCATTAAGGAGTGGGGACTTCCAGTGGACCTCAGGAAGGATCCAGGAAATAGCTTGTGTACCAGGAGATGGCAGTTTGATAAGATATAATGTATCAATCAGTTAACTGAGGAATCTGGATAACCCCAAGAAACATCACCACAACCTTATGAAAATCCAACAGTGGGTTAGGAGGCATTTTGTATGGCAGTATACCTTCTCTTATGCCTCCTGTCCTCAGTGCAGCTACATTGCTAACATTTGCTGGCCAAAGGACGGGAAAATACTTGGTGTCTTTGCCTATCTCAAATTTGATATTTCCTAGCCCTGTTGAAATTAAGAAAGATAGATGAAAGTTCTCTCCTTAGTATTCAGAATTTAATCTCATTCTTTTTTTATCTTTAAGGCTACTTATTGTACTAAATCATTTTTTTCTGTACTTCAAGAGATGATGGTTCAGAAAGAGAGATTTCAGGGAAACAAACCCCATCTTAGTATTACCTGCTGTTGCCTCAAATAGTATCTGTATTTCAGAGAGCGAAGGATACAGTCTATTTTGGGGTAAGTTACAAAATAACAAGAAGAAGCCCAAAACAAAAATAACCCACACTGGTTTTCATCAAGATATTTTGGGCAGATTTGTGTGTATATTAATGCACATACATATACAAATAAGTCGATTATGGTAATACTACTTGGGGATATCGTTGAGCAAATTATACCCTTATTAACCTAAGAAATCTATGAGATGACTTCAAAATTAGAAAAAAATTCTAATTATGATCTATCTAGAAAATGATAATGATGATACCTTTATGGGCACTTATCCCACTTACTACCCACCATGCATTATCTCTTTGATTACTCACAATGATTTTGAAAACAATTTTTGAATTTCTTAAATTAAATATCTTCTTAGAGAGATGAGGTCTTGTTTTGTTGTCCAAGCTGGACTCAAACTTCTAGGCTCAAGCAATCTTCCCATTTAAGTCTACTAAGTAGCTGGGACTATAGATGCATGCCACCATGCCCAGCTCGCAATAACCTTTTGAGACACTTTTATCACACTCATTTTACATGTCAGGAAAGCAAGGCTTAGAGAGGTTATGTGATTTGCCCAAGGCCGTGGCAAAGTCAGGATTCTATCCTAGGTCTTCCTGATATCCAAGTCTAACTTTTCCTGGTTTATTATACTAGATTTTTTGGATTTCTTCTAAGAGCCACTTAAACTCATTATTATGGTGGGTGTACCTTTCTCTGTTTTATATAGTTCTTCATTTCTAGAGTTATTTTTACCCATGCAGAATAAAAATGGTTAAGCTAATTTAGTCACTAGTTCAATTTTCGACTTTGCAGTTTGAATCTAAGGCCTATTCTTCACCTTTCTCTCTTTCATATAATGCAGGCAGTGGAGACTGGTTGCCTACTACCAATGGGTACATAAAAGCATGACCAGTTGACTCTTCTAAAAACTGCACAGTTCTTGCTTCAAAGTATTTGCTTATATAGAGAAAGCAAAAGCAAAAAGTTCTAGGCTTACACTATATATCTAATTAGACAATTTACACTAAAATACCACCATTATTTAATATTCAGACAAAGTATTTTCCTTTTAGTCTCCATATTGTACCTACATCCCAGTAAATCATGGATCTTAAGACTTTCATTTCTTCCTGTCATTTAAATTCCTTCCACTCATGTTGTATCTCTGTAATTGGCTTCTTTTGGGCCACTAACTCAGATAACTGGAGGTCTTCTAAAATGAATTTGACAAAGACTTTGGAACACCCAGCAAATCCTCTTCGAACTGTTGTATTTTTCATTGCCCCATGGCCATGGAGTTTTGAATAAAATGTTTTCTCACTAGATTTGAGTTGTTAATATAAAGAGTAAGTAAATGAATTTACTTGTTACTGAAAATCTGACTATATATTTTAAGAAATTTAACCTTGTGGGGAGTGGGACAGGTGGGAAATCTCACAGATAATGCAACATGCCATAGTCGAGGTAGAATCTGAATTTAGAGACCTGAAATCCACCTCAAAGATGTTCTATTTACTTGTTTTATGATCCTGAGCAAGTCAGTTAGTCAATTAAGATCTGAAACTGCTTTGATATCTATAAAATGAGGATACTTTTATCTTTTCAGGTTATTAGAATTTTGTTAGGAGGTAATACATGTGGAAAATATTTTCAAAGGTAAATTGCTAGGTAAATATTAGACTATTTAAAATAAGGCAAGATAGAATTTATATCTACCTTAATATAGAAGAAGAACACAGGTGGCAGCCTAGGGTAGATACAGTGTCTCTATGCTCTGTCAGGGACCCAGTCTCCTTCTGACTTTCTGCTCTGCCATTTTGAGCTCGTGGATTTGATCCTCAGTGTCTTCATATAGCCTAAAATGGACTGTTACAGGTCTAGTCATTACATGTGCATTTCAGGCAGATAGTAGGAAGGAAAGAGGAAATGACCAAAAGAGCCAGAAAAGGAGGACTAGAGGAAAAAGAATTTTCTTAGAATATCATCCTATGATTGCTGCCTGTATTTGTTATGAGGCTGGAAAATTTTTTTTAAGCTGGCTATATTACTGGAGTTCTCTTGGTAAATGAGAAGATTATGGATATTGTATAGACAACCATGTCCCATGTCTTGGGATTACTTGTGATTTTGATATTCTCTGCGGTAGACTATGTGTACTACAGTTCAAGGATTATATTTATTTTATACAATGGTGGTGATTAAAACAAACCAGTTTATAATTTAGTCTGTTAAATCATGTTACTCTAAAGATTTCCAAATTGGATGTTTTTACAGTTACCATTTGTAAATTTACTAAGAATGCTGTGATGGTTAACATTGAGTGTTAACTTGATTGTATTCAAGGATATGAAGTATTGTTTCTGGGTGTGTCTGTGAGGGTGTTGCCAAAGGAGATTGACATTTGTCAGTGAACTGGGAGATGAAGACCCATACTCAATCTGGGTGGGCACCATCTAATCAACTGTTAGGATAAAAGCAGGCAGAGCAACATGGAAAGACTAGACTGGCTTAGTTTTCTGACCAACTTTCTCCTGTACTGGATGCTTCCTGCCTTCGAGCATCTGACTCCAAATTCTTCAGCTTTGGGACCCTTGGACCTTTGACCACAGACTGAAGGCTGCACTGTTGGCTTCCCTACTTTTGAGATTTTGGGATTCAGACTGGCTTCCTTGCTTCTCAGCTTGCAGAAGGGCTATTGTGAAACTTTACCTTGTGATCGTGTGAGTCAATACTTCTTAATAAATTCCCCTTTCTATATACGTCTATCATAATAGTTCTGTCCTTCTAGAGAACCCCAACTGATACAAATGCTTTATTTATAAAACTTGCACATATATAGTATTATTTTGATCACATTTCAATTTTGAGTTAGGGCAACAAACATGCACCATGAAATAAGAATCATTTCTCTTACAGAAAATGATGTCAATTTTAAAGAATAAATTTTATCATGGGATATTGGGTAGTTCGAGATTCTTCTAGCATTTAATGAGGCTTAATGATGCTAGTAACTTTACCTGAAGTTTAAGTGACTTATTTTTCCAAGTGATTTCAGAAATCCTCAGCAACTCTACTAGATAAAATGAGTCAATATAGGTAAATGAGTTAGTTAATACACGTAAAACACTGAGAACAATGTTAAGCATAAAATTAACTTTACATAGCTATAGCTTTGTGCTGCATTAGTATTAGTCTCCATAATGTAAAATGACTTTCATTCATACTGTTCTCATGGTAGTAAATGAGAGTCTCATGAGTCTCATGAAATCTGATGGTTTTATAAAGCATTTCCCTTCTCGCTTGGCTCTCACTCTCTTTTTGCCTGCCATGTAAGACGTACCTTTGTTCTTCCCTCACCGTCCACCATGTTTATGAGACCTCCCGAGCCACATGAAACTGTGAGTCCATTAAACCTCTTTTTCTTTATAAATTACCTATTCTTGGGTATGTCTTTATCAGCAGTGTGAGAATGAACTGTTATAGGAACTGAATAATATCTAACAGACAGTGAACAAAATACCCAGAGAAATCAGAGGATTGTTTATTTGCTCCTAGAAAGTATAAGCAATGTTTAGAAACATGTAGGTAGCACTATTATACTAACAAATGTTTAAGGAAAATTTCTTTCTTATTTGATCTAAATTAGTCTATGGAGGACAATTCACATTATATTATCCTTCTAGACTGTACCTCTTGATGTGTAGGAAGATGTAAAGAAATATGTGTGAAATATTACCTGTGAAGGAAGCACTGTGTTTCCATAGACCTCTATTGTCTCTGAATAAGCAACCATGAGGGAGAAATAAGGGTCATGTGTCATATATGCAGAGCCAAAGTACAGAAGATTTATGACTTAGTGAATATGTAGCTATCATAGTGTTCTTGACCAAGCTGGCAAGCTGTCCTTGAGTATGTCTGAGGTTTCATATTAAAAAAAAAAAAACTTCCAAAAGAGAAAAAGACAAACATATACTGCTGTCTCTGAACACAGGGATAGTCTCTGAATTCATAAAATAATGACTGCTCATCCTATTCTCTTGGGAGAGCAGGGTGGGAATTTACATATTTTGCTTTTGAGTAACTTTCAGAGCCATTTACTGCCATAATTCATATATCATTGGATTAAGAAGCATATGACTCTAATGTCAGTAAGGGCCTATGTAGTAGACTTGCTGATTTAAGGAAAAGAAAAAGAAAGAACTTAGGGCCTCATTTGAGACAAGTCTTTGTACTTCAAAGTGCAGAATGACAGGAGAGAACATCTATTTGCTGCATCTTTTACCAAAGAGATAAATAATATATCTCACACTGATTGGCTGACTTGTGCTTGTTATAATTTTGACTTTATTTATGCCTTTATGCTGTTCTCAGCTTCTCTGTGATAAAGAGCATTTTAAAGATGTTTTGAGATTTCTCAGGAAGATGATTGATCCTGAAGAGTTAATAGCTGATAGTCAAAGGAATATTTTGTTGAGGAACGGATGCTGCAAAATATCCTGGCAAGAGTTACTCATTTTCTTTACAAAAGCTGACCACACTTAGCCATTGGTACCTACTATGCAGCAGTTTTATTTCCCAGCACTGGCATTCTACTAGCTATGATGTCTGTAGTGTAATAGTTTTACAGCAATATTTCTCCCCTCTTGCTTCTCATGATCTTTGGACAAAGCTCATATTCCAAAAAGTTATGTTGATTTTACTCTTTGTAGATTTTTGAACCTTGTAGCTCATGCCACCCACGTAGGCCATTATACAGCAAAAATGTTCAAAGAGGGAATTTTCTGAAGTATGTATGGACTTCCAAACCACTCTACATGATCCTTATAATGCTATTCTTGGAGACTGTCCATTTTTCAAGCTGTAAGCATTTTTGGCAGCGTAGGCAAGAAAGCTACACACCTTTGGAGTAATTCCCAGCTCTCCCCCATCACCGTCATATCCAAGTCATTTGCTTTACCCTTTTGATTTACCTTCTAATGCCTCATGCACCCCACCAGTGCTTTTCATTTGGACTTTGTTTCCATTTAAGTTTCCATTACTGGTCTGGAGTACCATAATAAGGCTCCTGAGATCTGTGTATTTTTTCTTACTGATTCCAAAGTATATTACTGCTAGATTAAGCTTCTTAAAACATAGATCTGAATTTATTTGACTCATTGATTAAAACTCCATTTATTACTGTTCCAGATATTGCAGGAATATTCCTAACTCTTGTCTTATACCCCTCCCCTTAAGTTTCATTGAGATATTTGCTTTTCTCTGAATATTTCCCATTATCTCCTGACTCCATGCCTTTATTTATGTTGCCTCAAAACTAGAGCGTTCTTTATCTTTATTATTCCTCTTAAAAGTCCTATCCAACTGCCAATTCCATATAAATTGTAAGCTCTTTCACGAAGACATCTTGATAACCACACCTGAATGCCACTTCTTCCTTCTTCTCTGAATCTCTTTCGATTTGTTAGTAACAATCCCATGCCATCTACTCTGTCATAGAGAAATTTGTGTACTTGTCACTCTCCCTTCTCTATTGTGAGTTCTTCAAAGGTAAGAACTTTTTGTTCTTGTATGTTTCTCCTATATTTTCTAAGTTGATGCATTTAGTATTGTAGGAGCTTAGTCATTATATAGAATTGTTGCCAATGTAGGGTTAAAAAAAAATCTCTTTAGAGTCAGCTGACCTAATATTAACACAAAACTCTATGACTGCTTTATTTTATGAGAATACATTTTCCATGAAGTCCATCAAGCAAAGGTACACAAAATGAAAAAATATTTTAAGCAGCAGAGACTATCTAGATTTAGTTTATTTAACCCTGAATATACCTACCTATATTTTAGATTATATTTATTTGCGACCCACAAAGCAGCACCTGTCATGGTCCTTATAATAAATGTTATCATTTTGATAGCAGAGACTTTGTTATGGAACTTTGCAAAGTAAAAAAAAAAAAAAAAACAAAAAAACACTTTCTCACATATTACCTACATTTCCTTCCTGTCTTATGAAAGAATTGTTCCTGTGTCTTTCCATAATTAATGCCACCATCTCTATGTTTTCTTAAAAACTAATTTTATCTGTCTTTTCTGAGATGAGTATCATAAAGTCTTTCTTCTTTCATGTCTTTAAATTCTTTCCCTTACTGTTTCTTTTTAGCCTAAAAATGTGTTTAAGTCTTTACATACCCTAACCACAGATTCATCTAGCTACTCTCAAATTTTCCTTTCTTTTCCAGCACCACTGAACTTTTTGAAAACAAAGTCTATCCTGAATGCCTCAATTTATTTCAGTGCAGTTGGGTTCTAAATTATCTCTTCACTAATACTGCTTTTAGAACAATATCTTACTGTTTTTTTTTTTAATCTAGGTATCTCTTTTCAGTTCCAACTCAAATACTTTGCATTATTTTGAGAAAGTCAACAACATCCTTCTTGAAACTCTTTTCTGCAATACTACTTTTATGTGATCCTTCTCTTTCCTTCTTTTTCTTTCCAACTAGTACTTATACAACATTGCCTAAATACATCGTGTTTGACATATGATGATAAAAAGGTATATACTAACGTTGTGCTGAAACATAGTCTCAGTGTATAGACAAAATACATATTATGCATAAAAGTTATATAATAAAATTTTAGAGTTCAAATAATCCCCATTTCAAATGAATCTACTATTTGGGCTACTACATAAGCATTTTAACTAGTATTACTTTATTCAGAATTGCTTACCTCCCCTGGTTCATACTTTTTATATTTTTAAAAATTTAACTTTAAGTTTGAGGTACATGAACAGATTTGTTACATAGGTAAACTTGTATCATGTGGGCTTATTGTACAGGTTATTTCATTACCCAAGTATTAGGCCTAGTATCCATTAGTTATTTCTTCCAGATCCTCTTCCTCCTCTCACCCTCCACTGTCCAATCAGCCTCATTGTATGTTGTTCCCCTCTATGTGTCCATGTGTTTTCATCATTTAGCTCCCACTTATAAAATATGTGGTATTTGGTTTTCTGTTCCTGCATTAGTTTGCTAAGGATAATGGCTTCCAGCTCCATCTATGTTGCTGCAAAGGACACGATCTTGTTAGTTTTTATGGCTACATAGTATTCTGTAGTGTATATGCACCACATTTTCTTTATCCAGTCTACCATTGATGGATATTTAGGTTGATTCTATGTCTTTGCTATTGTGAATAGTGTTGGAATGAATATATGTATGCATGTGTCTAATAGAATAATTTATATTCTTTTGGATATATACCCAGTAATGGGATTGCTAGTTGAATGGTATTTCTGTTTTTAGATCTTTGAGGAATCTCCACACTGTCACTCTTCACAGAACTAGAAAAAACTTTTAAAATTCATATGGAACCAAAAGAGACCTGAATAGGCAAGGCAATCCTAAACAAAAAGAACAAAGCTGGAGGCATCATGCTACCCAACTTCAAACTATACTACAGAGCTATAGTAACCAAAACAGCATAGTACTAGTACAAAAACATACATATAGAGCAATGAGATATAACAGAGAACCCAGAAATAAGGCCACACACCTACAACTATTTGATCTTTCACAAACCTGAAAAAGACAAGCAATGGAGAAAGGATTCCCTATTCAGTAAATGGTGCCTGATTAACTGGCTAGCCATATGCAGAAGACTGAAACTGGACCTCTTTCTTACACTTATACAAAATTAACTCAAGATGGATTAAAGGCTTCAACGTAAAACACAAAACTATCAAAATGCTGGAAGACAACCTAGGTAATACCATTCAGGACATAGGAATGGGCAAAGATTTCATGACAAAGACACCAAAAGCAATTGCAAAGAAAGCAAAAATTGACAAATGGTATCTAATTAAACTTCAATTTCTAAACAGCAAATGAAACTATCAATAAACAGACAACCTACAAAATAAGAGAAAACAATTTTCAAACTATGCATGTGACGAAGGTCTAATATCCAGTATCTATAAGGAACTTAAAGAAATTTACAAGTAAAAACCAAACAATTCCTTTAAAAAATGGGCAAAGGACATGAACAGACTCTTTTCAAAAGAAGACATGCATGTGGCCAAAAATCATAGGAAGTAAAGCTTAATATCACTGATCATTAGAGAAATGTAAATCAAAACCCCAGTGAGACACCTCACACCAGTCAGAATGGCAATTATTAAAAAGTTAAAAAATAACAGATGTTGGCAAGGTTGCAGAGAAAAAAGAACACATATCTACTGTTGTCGAGAGTGTAAATTAATTCGACCACTGTGGAAGTTCATACTTCTTAATACAATGAGTTAAATTTTTCTAAAACATTCACTCTGAATGGAGTGTTCTCATAATATATATATATATATATATATATATATATATATATATATATATGAGACGGAGTCTTGCTCCATCACCCAGGCTGGAGGGCTGTGGTGTGATCTTGGCTCACTGCAATCTCAGCCTCCTGGGTTCAAGCAATTCTCTTGTCTCAGCCTCCCGAGTAGCTGGGATTACAGGCGTGCACCACTACGCCCAGCTAATTTTTATATTTTTAGTAGAGATGGGGTTTTGCCACGTTGGGCAGGCTGGTTTCAAACTCCTGACCTCAGGTGATCTGCCCACTTCAGACTCCCAAAGTGCTGGGATTACAGGCATGAGCCACCACACCTGGCCTCATGTAAATATTTTCAACATTTCTGCAGCAACTCCAGAAAACCAACTCTTTGTCAGTATCAGAGCTCTCCATATTTGGGTGACATGCCTAGCCAACTTGGATTGCTCATCACTCCTAAATGCACACGAAACATTTTCCACTTGTTTTTTGACCATATTGTCGTCATTACAGTGGAAGGCAGTCTCTAAGAAGTCCCCAGATGATCTCTGCCTCCTGATATCTACATCCATGTGTAATCTCCTCACTTTGAGTGTGGGCTAGACTTAGTGATTTGGTTGTAATAAATAGAATATGGCAGAAATGAGGTACTGTCAGTTCTGAGATCAGGTCTTTCTTCCTTAAGTGTTCTCTCTCTCTCCCTCATCCAGAAGAAGCCAGCTGCTTTGTCATAAGGCATCCCTGTGGAAAGGACTGAGGCAGGCCATAAGGCATCCCACATGACAAAGGACTGAGGCAGGCAAACATGTGAATTATCCTAGAAATGGAAGCCTTCAGATGAGACTGTAGCCCCAACCAACAGCTTGATTGCAATCCCATGAGAGATCTTGAGTCAGATTCCTAATCTACAGAAATTATGAGATAATAAATACAATGTTCATTCCTTTAAGTTGTTAAATTCTTGGATAATGTGTTACACAACAAGAGGTAACTAACACATCTGTTTTGAATAGCCTCACACTCTTGTTTATCCATCAGTAATATACCAGTTCTAACACTAACTACTCTCTACCTACTTACTACTTGCTAAAAACATTTCCTTCTGCGTCTGTATACCTATAATATTTAGTTGGTCCCTTCATTGTCATGTCTCACCTGCTTCCTCGTTTATGTCCTCAAGATGATAAATATGTTTAAATGGTAGCAACTGGTTCATATATTCCTATAGCACCTAGAAAACTCCTGATATTCACACCCATGTGCCTTGAATGTGTGGGAGTTTAACGTCTCTTTGTTGAGTAAGTATAACAAAGCTGTGCTTGGTTAATCATCAAAATAAATGTAAAGAACAATAATTATCATAGGATGACAAATAATCACTTTAATATTTATGGTAAAATTGGCTTTTAAAAAATGGCATGTTAAGAGGAATGGCAAGGTCATGTGGAGTGAATATGACTGAAATTGCAGAGAAACTGAAAAGAACACAGAATGTTGTGGGAACAGTTAACAACTCCTTGGTAGGCATTAAGAATTTGAATGAATGCAGAGCTGAACACAAGCCCAAGCCAAGTTCTGCTGGGTGTTTTAGATACAATGGTTGGTACTTCTAGGGTCTCCAGGAGGCCTATACACATGGTAAAATGCAGCTGAACTGCATTTAACATAG
Source organism: Cacajao melanocephalus (assembly GCA_963573385.1). Lineage (NCBI taxonomy): Eukaryota > Metazoa > Chordata > Mammalia > Primates > Pitheciidae > Cacajao > Cacajao melanocephalus. The sequence goes on from CAUYLG010075702.1 coordinate 23,922, forward strand.
CACAGAGTACTTGTTTACTAAATATTTTATTCAATTTGAAAATTCAAGGTGGGAGAATGATTTTCAGGGTGTTAGCTGGCAAGTGCTGAACTTTGTAAGCAACTTGAAGGCCCTAATGGCATTTGAGCAAGCATATAGCAAAGTTTCAGTCATTTAGTTACAGTATTTTGGTGGTAATGTACAAAATTAGATACAGCAACATTGTTAACTGAGAATAATTAGGTAGCAACTAGTTAAGTCATGAACTTATAATAGACTTATATGTCTTTATATTTGGCATTCTATTTCCAAAATCTAAGTAACTCTGTTAGTTAGTGAATTCTCTTGAAACACACCATTAAAATATACAATTAAAATTTAGTTGATCCCTATAACTACAACTACATTCTTTGTATGGGCTTAAGGGAACAGCTGTATTATTTCTACCTTTTTACTTTTATAAAGGGACTAATAAGTTGGTATATTCTTTTATTGCTGGCTATTGAGTATTTAGAAATTGTACATACCATGGGAAATATGTGGAACCCCCTAATACCTGACCCCATATTTATGCCCTATAATAAACTTTTCAAAAACTCCAAGTACCATCAAGACTTTTTGAAAGCTTACAGGTCATCAGAATGTTATAAAGTGGAAGGATTTATTAAAAACAATATTTTTTTTGGAGTTTATAGAAGGTTACAAAAGAAGGACTCTTCCAGATGGCTATAGTCTGTGACTTCAAGGCATTTACTGTCTTGTAGGAAAGGATGGGGTATAAGCAATTTGATATATTTACTTTCTGGTCTCAATAACCCATAACATGGGAGATAAAATTGAATTAAATCTGTATCAATTCCAGTATTTCACCTATGCTTAAAAAATGAGGACAATGAAAAAGATAAGTCTACAGGTAAGAGATTAGTGTTAGGAGTGGATAAAGGAAGACTAGAAAGAAGAAATGAAAATCAGAAAGAAGTGACTGAAGGATGGGAGGTGAAAAGAGCAAACACAAGTTGAAGGATAAGAGTGACTGGGTTCAGTGTGGAGTCAAGGGCAAGAATGGAAAATGACAGGAAATATACCCAGTGAAAAAATTAGCCAAATGGGAGGAAGAATCAATTGATCTGTGATAAAAGAAGAAAATAAAAGTAGAGAGTAAAAGAAGAAAAGAATACACTTAGTGCTTAAACAGTACTTTTTATTTTCAGAAAGCTTTATAAATATTAACTAATTAACCCTCATTTCAGCCCTGGGCATAAGCAATATTATCATAGTTATTATTATTAATAACTGAATGTAAAAGGGGTCAGAAAGGGTTAGACACACAAAGCTTTAAATCTTGTACATGTATTTTATTTCTCTGACATGAAAGCAGTAGCTGGAAGGAAAGTTTTGCTTGAAATTCTTGTAAATCCATTATTACTGGATGAGAACCGCATTTATTTTGCTTCTCTCCCTTAATAACCTTAGGCCATAGAATCTGAAGGTGTACTCTGTCTCTGACTACCAAGAATTCTTCACCTGTGACTCATCCTTGATGGTAAACAAAGAGTATTTAATTCAGTGCCAGGACTTATGATTAGCAGGATTGTTAGTACGATTTTTAAGAACAATGTATAACTCCTCCCGATTACTATTCAATAGCAACATGGCAGCAGAAATCAGTTGCACAGTTTATGATAGCAAATAACCCTCATTGTGTTCATTTTGGAGCCTTTCTGTTTTCTTTGATTCCATTGAGGCAGGTGAAACTCTCTGTTCAGGAACAGTTTAGTTCCAGCTTGCTGAACACATTCTTGCTTTTCTGGAGGGAAAAATATTAGAAAATGGATTGAATACACCTTTAAATGTATGTAGTGGAATTCACTTCTTACTCCAGTTAGAGCCAGCAAACAGCCACATGCCTGTAATAATGTAAATGTTGCTTTCATGATGACCCTACATCCACAAGCTAATTACACTGCAGGTACAAAGGCTGTCAACTTTTCTTCTCTAGAGTGATAAAGGAGCCTGCTGGGTAAAATAGCCACTACTCATGTTATTTCTGGACATATCCAAGCTACTGCAAGATGTTCTTGCCTTAAAAGTGAATTTTAGCATGAATTCATGCAGTATTTTAAAAAACAGTGACAGTTATTGCAAGGGGTGCAAATGAAGTATATGTTGGAGTTTAAGGAAGACTGTTGCACTCCCTTTATTCCAGTTTCCCTTTTTTTTTCTTTTTAGCAAAACAAATTTTATGCAGGTTGATTTTCTTTCCCTTTGGTGCACAGTACATGCCACTATGTTTCTTAAATAGGATTCCCTAATCCTTAGTGTTTTTCAAAAACAATTATAATGTAAAATTCACATATATAAACATAATTATGTAATTTATGATGCATAAGTGGCCATCTCTTCTCTTTTATGTGAAACAAATCAAATACTTACTGAATTTGAAAAGTAAAGATAAACTGTTAAGTAATTGACCATTTAATTTAGGTAAAAATATCTTTGGCTCCTTTCACATTATCATTAGGATCTTACAATTCTTTAAGATGTGATACACAATTCTTAAATTGCAAACTAAAAAAACTTTCAATTCTAATTCCATTATTCTTTTGCTCTAAAATAATAAAATGAATATGTCAAGGTTAACAAAATAAAACTTTAAATACATTTTTTTCACCAAACTTACACAATGATTCTAGATCTAGCCACTACTTGACATGGAGCCTGCAAATTTCGCCAAGAAATTTGTGTGCTGAAAAATAATTTGGATTAAAGAACTATAGTTTGCAAATAACTTTCACTATTTCTTGATATTACTGATGACAAAATCACTGTGATATAAAAAGCCTTTTTAGTCTGCAATAAAATTTCCTAAAATAATTTATTATTAACAAAAAATAATTTTGGAGGTCCTATTCTATACTTGTTAATTTTTTTAAAACTGTAGGGGTATGTAATAAGCAAACTTTTCTGAGTCTGTGCCCACAAAGAATATATAGCCTTTGTAAACTGTAAACTAAAATATATGAAATGACTAGAAAACCGCTTCGAATGCCTAACTACTGATGTCACATTGTAGAGCTTGAGAGAAGGGGGAGATCAAGGTGAATTAGTGACATCTCAAAATAGGTCATGGAGCTAGATCTAAAATTATAATCATATGATACTGTCATTCATTGTGGAAATAGTGTCTTTTAGAATAGCACATGCACTTAGAACCAGTAAACTATTACCAACGTCATAAGCAATATATATTTTCTACAAATATTTCTAATTAGGAGGGCAGAACATTTCCTTTAGCATTCTTTCCTTTAGAGTTCTTTACCCGTCAGGTAAGCAATTTATGTCTCTCGAAATGGACCGATTATATTTGGCTCAGGGAACTGCTACGGGAGCAATCTCTTAGCTTTTCCACATTACAGAACTTTACATAAAACATGTTAGTCTTTTCTTTCAAACTCATACTTAATGAGATGTTAATTAAAAAGTCTATTTTGATTAAATCACTAAATTTGAGACTCTCTTTTTCCCCCTGCCAAAGAAGAAAGGCAGAGTAGGAGATGTTTGTGCCATTATCAATTAGAGAGTTTATTATTTTAAAAATATATCTAAAATATTTCATAAAAATTTAAAAGATAACTTTAAGATTTGTATTTGAATAAGAACTTGAAATATATATAATATATATGCATAGTCAAAATAAGAAAGCGGGCAGATATATCATTAATGATATTTCTCAAATTATAGGGAAGAAATAAAATTAAGGAAGATCATTAATGTCCTCTGTTTTTTAAAAAAGTAAATGGCTGAAAAGTGTGCATTCGGTTTCATTTTATTTAGGAGGGCACAAGTATATCATGAATCATTGTGGAATCACTAGATGATACATTCTTTCTGTCATTTTTCACAATTCATGAATTGAGCATTAAAGACAAAATAAATATTACATATAATATAGAACAAATAATTTTGCCATATTAGGAGGTGAATTTAGGATGTTTCTTTAGTTTTCAGTAGCCCTCTCCCCAAAAGAAGAAACTACAACCAACAAATGTCTCGAATTCAGTCTTCCAAACTGATATGGTAGATGGAAATATTTTTCTTTCTGAAAAAATGCATAAGGTGCTATTTCTCCTGACAAAAATATGAAAACATGAATTGCACAATTTTTTCCCAGCAAGCGACTGATCTCCACATACATCTATCATTATTCAGCTTCAAACTAAAAAGTCTTATTCTGAATACCAATTCCTATAAACTATGTAGCTCTCAATTACGGAATCTGAAACTGCTGGTTCCATGACGATAAAGGGGCATGCTGTTTGAAAGACCACAATTTGACTGCAAGTAATCAATATATGATTTGGGAAGAAACCTAGATGTGCAGTTTTATTTAGAAATGTTGAGAGCAGTGCACTCAAGCCTTCTCCACAAGTCTGACGATGTCAGGTGGCCCTTTGTCAGTCTTCCTTAGGCCTGTTCATTTTCAGAGACACCAGAAAATTTTCTTGTTCACTGCCATTAATAGGAGATATCTCTTCTGGAATTTTCAGGGAAGAGGACATTCATTTGTAGCTAAATATATTTTCACTTTTATTTTTCATGAAGCTTCCTTATATTGTGTGCCCTGAAATGGAGAGAGTAAAATGAAGAATTTTACCTTCTAGGCCAGAAACATGCAAATGCTTTGGATGAAACTAACATTTGTCAATTTGGGTTACAAAATTGGTGCAGCATTTAATTCATTGTTTTAATCAAGAGAAAATGCCATATTTACTAAGCATCCAGGTTTGTGGTTGAAATATAATTATGAAATGTGAATCCTTTTAATAGCTCTAGATAGGCCCTCTTTTTATTTTTATATCCGAGAATATGGAAGATCAAAGAGGTTAAGTACTCCATGTCACAGAGGTTAAAACAACCACCAGAAACAGAATTTGAACCTGATTCTCTACCATCTTAAGGCCCATAAAGGGCACCAAGTACACCAAGTCACCAAGTACAGTGCCTAGAATGAGCTAAGAATCTATTATATATTCTATATACACCTCATTTTATGAAGCTTGTTAAATTTGCCTGAAGGACATTATGAGTTTCCTTCATTAGAAATTTTACCAGAATTTTGCCAAAACCACAAAGGCAATGTGACTTTATGACAGATTTAGTTAATATAGATTCATATTTGAATGGTTGTCTTTTTTCTTTTTTTTTTTTTTGAGCTGGAGTTTCGCTTTTGTTGCCCAGGCTGGAGTGCAATGGTGCTATCTCAGTTCACCCCAACCTCTGCCTCCCGGGTTCAAGCCATTCTCCTGCCTCAGCCTCCCAAGTAGCTGGGATTACAGGTATCCACCACCATGCTTGGCTGATTTTCTGTATTTTTAGTAAAGACAGAGATTTCACCATGTTGGCTAGGCTGGTCTCAAACTCCTGACCTCAGGTGATCCACCTGCCTCGGCCTCCCAAAGAGCTGGGATTACAGGCATGAGCCACAGCCCCCGATGAATGGTTATTTCCTTGTGATGCTTGGCTGATCTGGAAAGAATGCATGTTATGTTGACTGAAAGGGATAAGATGACAAAAGTAGGATGAGGAAAGGAAGCAGCCAGGGGGAATAGAAAACAGGAGAAGAACGAAAACAGGAAAAGAAGTCTTCCTTGGATGACCTTACAGAGAATTACCTGGACTCCTAAGCCATACGAATGGAGCGAAGGGAATCTCATATTTAAAAAAAAAAGTTTTATCTGGGCTTTTTCCTTAATTAGAGCCATCTGAATAACTACCTGAATAATGGCATCAGGAAGAAAAGAGCAGACCTTATGAAAGTTTTTTCTTGAGGCCAGGTGCGGTTGCTCACACCTGTAATCCCAGCACTTTGGGAGGCTGAGACGGGCGGATCACCTAAGGTCAGGAGTTCAAGATCAGTCTAGGCAACATGGTTAAATCCCATCTCTACTAAAAATACAAAAATTAGACAGATGTGGTGGTGCACATTTGTAATCCCAGCTACTCTGGAGGCTGAAGCAGGAGAATCGCTTGAACCTGGGAGGTGGAGGTTGCAGTGAGCCAGGATCACGTCACTGCACTCCAGCCTGGGCAACAGAACAAGACTCTGTCTTTAAAAAAAAAAAAAAAAAAAAAATATATATATATATATATATATATATATATATATATATATATTTCTCTTTGTTATATTTAGAGAATGTTTTGCAATTCTTTCAGTGTCACTCAGCATCATTTGCACAGTGTGAGTTAGCCTCAGAAATGTCTAGGCACATTCACATTTAAAGTAAGATGACTTTATTTTGGTCATGCTGGTAGAGTCACTGCTTTGTCTTGTGTTTCCTAAACCTTTCCTGACAGCGTGCTAGATAAGAGTCCTCCCATCCTATTTCCTCCGCTTGTGGGACTTTTATTAAGACGGCGGGACGACTCAGCCCAGTGCCAGTTCGATGTTGTGTGGCTGCAACTTAATATTCCTCAGTAACTCTGCTTTGGAATTATGGGCTATGGGAGGTATTCGTTAATCCTTCACAATTTCTGCCACAGACATTTTAAAACTCTCTTTAGAATGTAACAGGCGTGAGAGGAACTGTCAGGCCTAAGGCAGCCTGCAGTGTGGTGGGACTCCACCCTTTCCCTTTGCCACGGCTCCATTTACTCCTTTTGAATGTGCCGACAATTCCCAGGGAATAGTAATAGGTTTTCAGTGGAATATTTTGTGAAAACGGAGCTCTGCTGGCCTGGGATTCCCGTCTTGACAACAGGGCCAGGAAGGTACAGCCGACTGAGGGGACTAAGATGGTCTGTCTCTCGTGGAGTTGGAGTGCCCTCTGCTGTCCAAGAGAAGAAGTGCTCTTACAGATAGCTCTAGCCCGTGCTTTCTCCAAGTGAAGTAAAACCTCTACAATGCTCCTTGGAAAACCAGATAGATGCCCTCAGAGGATCGCGGAGCTTCTAGCTTCACACAACCGTGGGAGTTTTGACTCTTAAGGAAATCCCATGGAGGCTGAGTATGCGCTGAGACCAGAACCTACGTGGAGGGTAGTTTTTTCTTTGGTCATAAAGTGTGGAATAAGCAATAGTTCTAGAATGATAGGTATTTGGGTTCTTTATCATGTACTTGAATACCACTATAAAATATTCTTTTTTTATGTGTGATCAGTCTTTTTATATCTGAGAAACCTGGATATTTTCATTCCAGTTTTGGAGGTTTCTGAATATCTTCTTTTGAAGTGTTTTTACATGTAAAATCAGCATTGAAAAGTGTTCTTGTGGCAAGTATATTCTTCTTTCTTTCTTTTTCTTTCTTTCCATTTTTTTGCTTTATTTTCTAATGTATTTTGTTATTATCTGCTGTGAAATAACTTATTTCTATATAGTCCTATAATTTAGAAGTACTTTCTCATAATCTTATTAAATCATCACAGCAACTCTGTGATGCAAGCTACATAGTTCCTACTTTATAGACAGAGAATCAAGGCCAAAGTCATGTCCAGACATACAGGTGGCCTCAGAAGTGAGCACTGTGTCTGATTTTCTAAGATAGGAGCAATAGTGTTTAATTCTTTGATGACTACCATTTTTCAGCATTATACTGAACATTTTTAAATACATTATGCATTTATTCTTCATGTCAAGTCACAGGTAGGTATTATTATAACTGTCACTTTATAGATAAGCAAATAGTGATCTTTAAAGGTTAGCAGTAGTCAAATAGCCAGGAATGAAAAAGCTGGGTTTTAAATGTGGTCCATCTGACTCTGGAGGCCCCAATGTGTGGCCAACTTCTTACATATGGAGAGAAAGATGTAAATCTTGGCCTCAGGTAGTTTAGTATCTTTTAATTGTGGTAAAATACACATAACTTCAAATTTACAATTTTAACAAATAAGTGTAAAGATTAGAGGTGTTATACGCATTGACATTGTTGTGCAAGAATCACCACCATCTAGCTTCAAAAATTTTTCATCTTTCAAAACTGAAACTCTGTACCTATTCTTCACTCCCTCCAGCCCCTGGCAACTACCATTTTATTGTCTGTTTATATGAATTTGACTAATTTAGGTACCTCATATAAGTAGAACCATACAAAATTTGTCCTTTTGTGTCTGGATTATTTCACTTAGCTTAATGTCTTTAAGACTTATCCATATTATAGCATATGTCAGAATGTTATTCTTTTTAAGGATGTATAATATTCTATCGTGTCTATATACCATATTAGTGTATCTATTCATTGATCAATGGATGTTGGGACGTTTCCAGCTTTTCAGTATTATGAATAGTGTTGCTGTGAACACTGGTGCACAAATACCTGTTTGATTCCAATTTTAGTTCTTTTGGGTACATACCCAGAAATGAAATAGCTGGATCATATGGTAATTCCATGCTTAGTTTTTTAAACATAGAACCGCCATACTGTGTTCTGAGGTAGTTACACCATTTTGTATTCCCACAAGCAATGCTTTAGGGCAGTAATTTCTCCACATCCTTGCCACTTAATATTTTCTAATTTAAAAAAAAGTAATAGTCATCTTAATGAATGCGAAGGGATAACTTACTGTGGTTTTAATTTACATTTCCTTAATAATTAGTGATGTTAAACATCTTTTTATGTTCTTAGTGGCTAACTGTATATCTTCTTTTGAGAAATGTCTATTCAAGTCCTTTAACTGTTTTTAAATCAGGTTATTGTTGAGTACTATGAGTTGTTTATATATTCTGGATATTAAATCCTTATCAGATACATAATTCACAAATATTTTATTTTATTCCATACGTTGCCTTTTATGCTCTGTTGATAGTGTCTACAGAAAGACAGATGTTGTTAGATGCTCAGAAGTTTTTAGACTTTGATGAAGTGCAATTTACTCTGTTTTCTTTTGCTGCCTTTCGGTATCATATCCAAGATAATCGCCAAATCCAATGTCATGAAGTTTTTGTCCTATGTTTTCTTCTAACGGTTTTATAGCTTTAACTCTTACATTTCTTTACATGTCTTTAATCCATTTTGAATTGATTTTTGTATAAGGAGTAAGGTAATTCACATTCTTTTGCATGTGAATATCCAGTTTTCCTAACATCATTTGTTGAAAAGAACTACACTTTTCTGATTGAACATTTAGCAGTTTTATCAAAAGTCATTTAGTTATATATGTAAGAGTTTATTTCTGGGCTTTCTATTTTACTCCACTGGTCTATATGTCAGTCTTTTCCTCTTACGCAGAAATTTTTCTTTCATATAGTGCTAGTTTTTACCAAAATTTGTTGTGGTTAGAATTTTTTCTTGAACCCCAAACATTGTCAGTACTGTAATTAATGATAAAGAAAACCAATCTAGTTTTTCTTTTATATATGTGTTGTGCATATAGGTGATAAACTGAATAACTTAAAGTTTTCATTTACAGATACATAAATTGGTTTGCTGTAATATGGAAACACTACATTTCTCAGAGTTGTTTTAACCTGTGTATAGAAGACTAAAATTTGCATCTATTCATTGCATTCATTAGGTCTAACAGCTGAACTCCTCCTAAAATGGATTTGGGTAATGTAGTTTGTCCTATTTGTTTGCCTATTGCTATAGCTTGGATGTTTGATCCCTCCAAACCTCATGTTGAAATTTGATCCCGTTTTGGAGACAGTACCTAATGCGAGGTGTTTGGGTCATGGTGGTGAAACTCTGCTGCATAGATTAATGCCTTCCCTTGGGGGTGAGTGACTTCTCACTCTATTAGTTCGTGTGAGAGCTGGTTAAAAAGAACCTGGCACCTCCCCTGCCACTTTCTCTCTTGCCCTGTGGTTTCTGCAGCCACTAGTTTCTCCTTCCAATATGAGTGGAAGTAGACTGAGGCCTCACCAGAAGCTGAGCAGATGCTGGCACAATACTTCTTATTCAGTCTGCAGAACCATAAGCCAATAAAATTCTTTTCTTTATAAGTTGCCCAGCCTCAGATATGCCTTTAGAATAACAGTAAATGGACTAAGACACCTACTCAGCTAGGTGATAGCCATAGGTCCAGTTTACAAATGCGAATTTTTAATATTTAGACAAATATCTGAATAATACCAAAAGTAGATCAATTTTACTTATGACTATAGATGCACAAATATTAAACATATTATTAAATTCTGATTTTTAAAATGAAAACTATACCAAATAAAATTTAATCTAGAAATTTAAGATTACAATCTATAATCCTTTTTCATCACACCACATGATCATAAGAAAATTGTGAAAACCTTCTGATAGATGATTTAAAGGCATTTATAAACCTAACATACACTCGCGATTCAAAAATAAAAAAAAAAATCTTTCAGTGCACTAGAGATAGGGACCCTCATTCCAATAAAGAATATGTGTTTAAAAGCAACCGCCGATGTTTACTTAGTAGAAAAGACAGATATCTCTCATTACTGTTATCATCCATCACAAAGAGGAAGTTCTAAACAATGCATAACAACATCAAAATTCACACTAAGTTTATTCAGATAAAAGGAAACAACCATACCAGCTATAAGTAATAATTTTGTTGAGTTGGAAACTGAAAGATAATCAATTTAAAAACTATTCAAAAATAATAATGAATTAAGGAACATGGCCAGTCACCAATATAATGTAAAGAATATAAACATATTCTATAGACACTGAATACTTATTAGAAATGGATAAACATTTTGGCCACAATAGTAATTTTTATTTTCATCCCTTTCTCACTGATTCTTTTACAAACATTCATTTCTTTTTGTATTTACTATTCTATTCTATTGTATGACTATATATTTTGGACGAGAGTGACACTGCCTTAATTATAACTTTATCATATGTCTTGCTATTTGGCAGGCAAAGCCCCTATTCACCCGTTCACACCATTAATTAAAGATATTTTTTTTCTTTTTTGGTATTTTAGCCAAGAATATTTGGGTTGTTCTTTAAACTGAATTTTAGAGTCACATAGTTCCACTAAAAAAATCCTAGTGGGATTTTTGGTCATAATTCTATACCCAGAGCATTTTTGCTGTAGAAGCACCATAGGCCTCGGCTAGTCCAGTTTCTCTCACTGTAGACATAAAGAAAAAGATCCCCAGACTCCAGATACTGAATCCTTCAGTGGCACATAACAAGGTTTACTTCATGCACATATTATGTCTCTGCAAGAGACAGATATGAAAATGGAGCTTTTTCTCTAGAAACAGGATAGAAACGGTTGTGATATTCGAGAAAGCTGGATTCAATGTTCTAGAGAGAGCCCCTTCCCTGGTTTATAACACTATTCAAATCAGCTGAAGCTTTACATTGTATTTGAATAAAAAGGCATGATAACTGAAGGAGTAGGGAAACTGAGAATGAGAGTGTGTGGTAGATCCGGGGTTAGAGGGATTTCCCTGAGAATAATACTGTAATTTTGGCCCATTCTGAGGTTCTTATAGACTCTTCTTTAGAAGACAAAGCAAGTATGACATAAAAAAAAATCATTTTACACCTGTCACTTTTGGTCCCAAGAAGATTGTTAACAGCGTGACAAGGATATTGTAGTACAATAGACAAGTAACAGTAGTAGTGACAACCGCAGTAACTATCATAATATCTTAATTTTACATCATACTTTTCTTACAAAAAGCACTCCCAGGAACTCTCATTTTTAATTACATTTTCTTTCAGATCATTCTTCTGGGGTGGTCAAAGGCAAATATTGCTTTCTTTTTATAGATGGTAAAACACGAGTTAGTGAGAAATGAAAAAATCTCCACAGGTCTCAGAGGCCACCTGGAGTGGCTTCCATGACTGCTTTTTTTCAGGCAACATCATCCTTCTAAACTGATCGTAACTACTGGTCTTGTCGTTCCATGCTCCTTATAATTCAACAAAAACTTGAAAAATGAGGACCAGGTTATTCCCTTATTGGAATATGTGCTAATGAAGGAATGAACACTTTTGCTGGAAAAGTGAAGTGTTTGCAAATGTTTTTCTTACATCTGCTTTTAGAACAATGTTTGGGCAGTGGAGCAGCCAAACTCCATGCGGATCTTTTTTATTTTGGTGTATGTAAATACTGCTCTCCGGTGTATGTAAATACTCCTCTCTCCCATTCATCTCATTGTTCGGGGCAGGACCCTGGTCATTTTAAAATTTTAATGCAAGTCTCTATCATCGGTTCGACCCGAGAGCGCGCCAACATGCGCAATGTGTTGTGGAGCAACATGCTGCTGCAATGAGCGTGGCGGTGA